>CABEEJ010002003.1:12289-59716 GCA_901482245.1 Timema douglasi
AAAAATTCTATTTGCTCAAAATTGTCTCTAACGATTTTGATTAAATCCCATTTCTAAATATTCATAAATATTCCAAACAAAATGGCTACTTATAATATTTCGGCAAAATGACTTTAAGGATTGCGGTCTGATCTTTTTTTATCATATCTCCGAAACTATTTGAGATAAGAAATATCGGTGCAAATATGTAGACCTATTAATATAACAAATCTTTTATTTGAAACATATTTTTATAAAACCAATAACTTTCAAATTATACGCCATTATTTATATATATATATATATATATATATATATATAGCTTTTATATAAATTTTTACTTATTTTTAACAAAATATTACTTTCTTATGGCACGTGAGGCGAACAAATAATTCAGATTGTGATTTTCAAAACTTAGATAACATTCTTAGATCGCAGCTAATCTAGTGGGTTAATATGAAACTAAAAGAAAGGCTCCATTAATTGAGTCATCCCCATCACCAGAGGTTCCCTGACCTGTTCTTACGACCTTGCACTAGAGTACACAGCACTCACTACAAGTACCGACGACATTTTGCTATTTTTTTCTTAGTGTATTTTCCTAAGTTTTAGGCAAGAAATAAATATATATATATTTTTTGCTTTAAACCCATCTAGTTTATTGCAATGACAATATTTCCTTATCTAAATAATATATTTAACATTGAGACTTTAACAGTTAATTTAGTAAAAAAAAATGATAATGTAGAAACGTTGAAAAGAAAAATATTTGTTTAGTTTTGGGTTTAATTATTTATCGACCCGGATCCCCCACAACTTTAAATCCGACCCTAGAACTCGCCTAATGAACGAGCCAACCCTGATACCAATCGTCCAGGATATCAGCATATTTACATATGCGCGTGGATGAAGAGTGGGAAACCATTTAGGAAAAAAATAAACCTTCAGTTCACCCGAACCGGATTTATAGTAAGTACGAGATTGACTGCTTTGTCTGATACCCATCGGTGCGAGTTTTTGTATTTTATAAGGAAATCAAACATGCAAGGCTACAGCCAGCCAATAATTTCAGGTGGGGTTTGGTGGGAACAGCCCCCAATTGCTGGAATCTAGAAAACATTTTAAATGATAAACAGTTCCAGAAGCTCTCTAAAGTGTTTTTTTATGGTAACCCAGCCTCTTAATATGTATTTGTATATTAATTTTTATAGTGTTTTAACCATAAATAAAGCCATATATATTTTTTGTTCATAAAATTTCGTGGGGGGTTTGAACCCCAACCACGCCCCTCCCCCCGGTTACGGCCTTGCAAACATTTATCGTCAATAAACTTTTCATAATATCTTCCTCCCTGATATTATTATTATTAGCACCTCGTCTTACTACCCGTTCGGGTTATACACACTTATGCTAATGTGTAATGGTAGGGTGATTGTGAGATGAAATGAAGGACCTACAGTTTAACGTGGGATCCGAACCATGGTGGAGGCCTGGCATTCCACACTCTCACAAGTTGTGATTAATACACGTCCTGTCAGAGGTGAAGGAAGGGTTTGACAATCAGATAAATCTTTGCCGGGACCTAGGATTGAACCCTGGACCCCCAACAGAAGTCCGACACCCTACCCCTAGACCACCAGGTCACCTTTCCTCCCTGTTGTTTTACACCCTCCACTTCCTATTTCCCTAAGGTCATTCGACCATCCAAGTGTTATTGCAAAACTTTAACAACTATATATTGAACTCACCTCGGTAGCATAGTTAGCTAACGCGCTAGTTTCGTGTTGAGCTAGACTGCCGAGGACGGGAAGATTGAGGTTCGAATCTCGTTGAGGGGAACTGGGGTGGTTTTCCCTAAAATTACTTTCCACTCTCCCTCCACGCAAATTCGGGCTCACTTCCTCTTTATTAAACCTTCCCAATTGATAACCCATTAGTGTAATTAGTACTTAAGCGTACAATCCGAAAGGATAGTAAACCGTGGTGCTACGTATATATATAACAACTATATAAGCTATAAATAGGTATTCAATGCTTTCAAATCATTATAATCCACGAGTTATAAGGAGTCAAATTTGGTATTTTAAATTTGTTTGAATACCATTGTTAAAGTAAAATGATTATTGTATGGGGCAGAAATTGAGTATAACTAGACATCCATATGAGGTGTATGCAATTAAATATATTATTTAGAATATTATTAATATTATAAACATTTCATATAAATATTTATAATATAATATTATTATCAATATACTCTTATAAACATGAATATATATATATTAATGTTTTGTTGAAATATGGATTATAATTATTGATATTATAAATATTTCGTTCTGTACATCTCATATGAATGTCTATTTATACTAAATTTCAACCTCATATATCAATTAATTACTTTACTTTAACAATGGTACTTAAAAAACGGAAAATATCAAGATTGTTCTCATAACTCGTGAATTGTAATGATTTGGATCAATGAATCACTATTTATAGATTATAATAATACATTTGTTAAAACTGTGCTATAAAATGTTTATGGTTGAATGACCTTAAGTTTGGGTGAGTTGCTGATATCCCTAAAGGCTGGTAAAATACGTAACCCACACAAACAATGTAAGCTAATGTTATTCAAGGAAAACTGTTAAAAGGGGGAGCAAGACGCATATAATTCAATTACCGTTATTAAAAACACCTCCAGGTATACCTTGATTTTCTTACGAACGTAACCCGCCTCGGTGGTGTAGTTGGCTAATGCGCTTGTCGTGTTGAGCTCGACTGCTGAGGACAGGGAGATCGAGGTTCGAATCTCAGTCGGGTGAACTGGGTGTAGTTTTTTGCTAAATGGTTTTCCACTCTCCCTCCACGCAAATACGGGTTCACTTCCTCTAATTCAACCTTCCCAATTCCTAATCCATTAGAGTAATTAGTACTTAAAGCGTATAACCTGAACTGGTAGTAAGATGCGGTGCTAAATATTATTACTTACGAATGAACATTTTCATTTTTTTATATAAAATACAAACTTCTGTTTTTACGGTTAGCATTGATAACGTCTTACTATACTTTATTAGTGTTGTTTTCTAGGCATTGGCGATATTATTATAAAAATTGACAGCTACAGATAAAATGAATTGACGTATGAATTCATGAAAGATGTAGTCACTTTTCCTATATTTTGAATATGTGTATAGCTTTTAGAGGGATTAATTTTTTTTTAAATCTGGGGTAGAGACACTGTCCTGAGTGGTGAAGCCCCCCAAAAACCCTCGTTTTTGACCAATTTATTGGTGCTGTCCAATTTTCACAAGAAGAACCTTATATCTGACTGCTAGAAAAGTTACTTTATCTACTCTCAATTATTCACACATCAGGTCATGTGATATGCAGCTGTCACTTTTGATAGATAGGATCAATACCTATAAAATAACGCTAGTAATATGAGAGACAAATGTTT
This sequence comes from Timema douglasi, assembly GCA_901482245.1. NCBI lineage: Eukaryota > Metazoa > Arthropoda > Insecta > Phasmatodea > Timematidae > Timema > Timema douglasi. Next base: position 15,726 of record CABEEJ010002003.1, read on the forward strand.
TCATTACTGAGCGAAAAAAAATGCTCTTATTTTCAAAATGTTCTTTTATTTCTAAATCCGACCATAGTATTGGTACTTCCGGATTATCTTGTCTAATTTGTTTCTCTCATACACCCGTTTCAGTTCACAGGAGTAACAATCATAATATACAGTTGGGGTCAGGTGAGTGGTTAGCACGCCAGTTTCTGACACAGAGGCCTAGTTTTGATCCCAGCCAATTGTACGATATATCTTTGACTTACCAATACAGGGCCTCATACCTGTGTATAGGCGAATGCAGGAGCTTTTATTATGCATTTACTTCAAGTTTGCCTTCAATATATTGTTCCCTTAGATTAGATTATACCGGTATGTCATTGATAAACAAAGCATTGAGACTAAAGGTGGGATTATAGCGGACGTGAGAAAAAGATTTTTTTTGCATCATTTATATAAAAATAAAAAAAATATTTCTCCAGTACGAACTTACATTTTCTTCACTTGGTGATATCAACAGTTGGTGAATATCTGTCAAGGATGTCCTTGAATTCAATTAAAACTTATTCTCTTTATTTAAAATTTTTGTCGTTTAGTGATAATATGCTTTTGACAGATATTCAACAACTGTTGATGTCACCACGTGAAGAAAATTAAACTCTAGGTTTTTAATGGAGAAATATTTTATTTTGCTAAAAGGTGACCTGGCGGTCTAGGGGTAAGGTGTCAGACTTCTATGCTGGCAGCCGGGGTTCAATCCCAGGTCCCGGCACAGATTTATCTGGTTACCAAACCCTTCCTTCACCTCTGACAAGACATCTTGTGAATGTGGGGAATGCCAGGCCTCCACCGTGGTTCGGATTCCACGTTAAACTGTAGGTCCTTCATTTCATCTCACAATCATCCTACCATTACACAATAGCGTAAGTGCGTATAACCCGAACGGGTAGTAAGACGCGGTGCTAATAATAATAATAATAATAATAATAATAATAATAATAATAATTTGACATAAAAAGTGCAAAAACACTTATCTTTTTTCACGTTCCTTTCTACACAATATTAAAAGCTTAGAATGAACTATAATGGTTTGCACCTTCTCTTTGACCTTGGTTTAGTTAGTAGCGCTTTTCTGTTTACTGAGCTAAGGATCCTGGGTTCTATTTCCCACACGGCCTGAAAATATTATTTTGATAAAATTGAAGACTCTCCCTTTCAAAAGTTTTAGAACTAAGAGGATTTGTATGGTAGATCATTGAGACGCGTTGCGGACGTTTAGAAATCCTGCGTTATTTAAGGCGTCATTTGATATTTTTTAATATGGCCTTCTACAAAAATTTAGGTGAAAATTATCCACAGGTTTCTGACGAGTTATAAAGTTAAAATTTTGTGTTTAAATCTATTGTTTCTAAATTTAGCGACAATTTCCACGAAAATTGTCTTCTTCTGAGGTTAAAGAAAAAGGTTAGAAACCCAGTCTAGCCTTCCTCTATCAAATAAAGTCATGCGTTGATTGGGTCACAACAGAACATTTTAAGATAATGTAATATTGTTTTATAGGATTTCATGTAAGTTATCAAAGATTTTTTTAAATTATTATTTAGCACCGCGTCTTACTACCCGTTCGGGCTATACGTTTTTTTTGTTTGGTTTTTTTAAACAATTTAAACTTTTTAACTGGTCAGAACTTTCATTTTAAATTTGGGGAAAACAATACTGAACAATATCAAGCCACTTGATAAATAATCCGAGATAGCTAAACGTCTGCAAAGCTTCCAAATGCTCTTGTCAGTATTGTGTTAATATAATCAGTTGGTTCAGAACGTAGGCCTACACATTTTGTATTTGTAGTAAAGTACAAACAATAATCAGGTTATCATTGGAAGAATTTTATAACGTAGGGAGGGCCTACATAAAAAGAATTTTAGAAAGAAATATAGCGTAGTCAATATTTCCAAAGATCACTGAACTGATCGTGTCAGTGGCGCACCCAGAAATTTACTTTCAGGAAGGTTGGCAGGAAGGCATTTAATGTATAGGAGTTATCTTATTTCTTTAGCACCACGTCTTACTACCCATCCGTGCTATACGAAAATGTACTAATTACGCTGATGTGTTAGGGAGCAAGGCTGAATTTAGAGGAAGTGTACCCGTATTTTCTCGGATGGCGAGTGAAAACACACGAATGTGAAAACCATCCTCAGTAGACCCTATCAGGATTCGAAGCCCAATATATCCATAATCTGGAGTGCAGTCTATTGTGCCTTAGACCATCCTACCACCGAATCGGTTTTATCAAAGTTATTATTTCTGTATTAATTTTCTCACCACGTTTGAGAATTTTAGGGGCACATTTTTCTTAGTAACAATAAAGCCTACCTTTTGAATATAAAGTCGTGTGTATGCTCTTAAAATATATTTTATACATTTTATATAATCCTATAGTCCGATTTCATCGGGAAGGAACTTTTTTTACAGTTATAAAATATACTTAAACTATTATCATATGTGTACACGTTAAGTCATGTAATCTTCAATTGCTGTCACTATTCATAATTGCAATACCTATGAAATTATACTAATCATAGATTGTTTCAGTGAAAGCGTGCAAAAATTAAACCGTACATAGGGGATGCTCTACCGAACATTTTGAGATAGGGGTCGTGTGGTCTGTGAAGCCAGCTAAGGGGGTATGGTCCTAAGCATGTGTAGCACTGTTACTGATGTCCGGTTTATTTACAGTTAATCATTACATGTAATTTGTTTACATTTAGCTGTAACATTACGTACAGGTAGTACTGTTATAGTGTACCATATCATTGACAAACCGGAGGAAGACTACCATTTCGTACCTCACTACAGTTGCTCAAAATGACGGCCATCAACCCCAATGCAAGCACGACATCGGCGTACGAGATTCTGCCACACCCGTTCAAATATCCCATGCGTGTTGTGAATCACATCACACGCGACGATACTCCTGGCAACCATTTACAAGTCTGTGTCCACTGGGGTCTCTTACACAAGTGATTTGAGATATCACCATACGAAATAACCTTCAGGCTCTCCCCCACATGTTTAGGATCATATCCCCTTAGCTGGCTTCGCAGACCACACGTTCCCTATCTCAAAATGTTCGGTAGAGCATCCCCTATGTCCTGTTAAAATGTTGCACATTCTCACTGAAACACCCTGCAAAGTAGAACTTTATCTATGCTGGTCACGAAAAAAAAAGTGTTTATATTTTTTTAAAGTTCCATTCGTTAGGTTTCCTACCATACCTTTAGTGCTCTATATAATACATTGTATTTCAAATGTTTTTAAAGCTTTTATTAATATTATATGTTATTTGTGGGGTGAGGGCTAGGGGGGAACGAGCAGGCCCCTAGGTACGCCACTGCATCTCACTGACCTAACGTAATGAGATTCTGTTTTAACTTGACGAATTGGCATTTCATCTGTACTGCAAGCTTTCCGGATCTTTGTTAAACGATAACTGTCAAATTCGTGGAGCAATTTTAAATAAATTTGGCAGGGACATTCTTTGGACCTAGGCCGAATAAGGTGTACATGGTTTTTTGGTTCTGGTTATCCATTTCAAGATGACGGTCACTTAAAAATCTGTCCATCTGTCTGTTTTTTTGTTACACACTAACAAATTTTAAAGAAATTTGGCAGAGATATTCTTTGAACCTAGACTGAATGATGTATGCTCGTAGTTTTTAAATCTTACCATCCAGCTCAATCAATTTTAATTTATAATTCTAAACTAACAGTCAAGTACTTAGGGTCTACCTTGGTGATCTTGGGGTAAGGTCCTCGCGTCAGGACCCGATGTTTATATTCAAACCCAGCTGGGGTGGACGAGTTTTTCTTGAGCTATATAAATCCGTAGCACAACTTATTTCGAATGGGCGGTAGATCCGTTGGTCCCATGTTACTTGTGCCATATAAAAGAACCCTGGAAATTGTGTGAACATACCTTTCCCGCCCAAATTGGTAGGCCCCTTTCACCTTCGCTCATAGAAATTCTCATGTGTTTATATAATCAGTCTGTTCGGAAAGTGCGCGTTAAATACTAAAATAAATTTTTTCAATCGAAAAAAGAGTACCTAAAGTGTTTTATTTTTTAATTCTCGCATATATTGCGAAACTGAGGTCTTTAAGAACTATTAGTACCAATCAAAGTTAAAAGTGATAGTTGGAGATCACGTGATTTTTACATATTATTATGTCATTCATACTTGAAAGTAAAAACTTTTTGAACTTCAATGGATATTATTTTCTTTCTCTGGCTATGTATAATACCTACACACAAGATCGTCTGTTTAGCTGCAACCACGCGATAAAAGCTGTACAAAACCCAAGGTTCCTTCAATCATGACCTACTTTCTCCAAGCTCAGTTCATTCACTTTGTAAACTGACCCGTAAGCCCATTTTGTCATGACGGCCTCCACAGCATGTGATTGTAAGTGCCGACATTTACAATGCTAATAAAGCAGCGAACATCCCGACACGAGCAGAGCTGTAGGGGTAGTCAACATTATGAGCAAAGTTTGCCTATCATAAGTAAAGTGACTAATATTTTCCTAGCATTTTTCACGAACAGTCATTCTAAAATTACCAATGGGAGTCTTAGAAGGCAGATGCTATTGAAATGGTACATACGTGGGCGTAGGGAGAATTTAATATCGGTCGGGGAGGGGGGGGGGGTAAAAGTCATAGGTTTATGACATGCTGTTAAGACTTACGATTTAATTCTAAGAAATAACAAGAATGCTTCACCTCTGACAAGACATCTTGTGAATGTGAGGAATGCCAGGTCTCCACCGTGGTTCGGATTCCACGTTAAACTGTAGGTCCTTCATTTCATCTCACAATCACCCTACCATTACACATTAGCGTAAGTACGTATAGCCCGAACGGGTAGTAAGACGCGGTGCTAATAATCATAATAATAATAATAACAAGAATGCTACTTTATACAGTAGTGGTTGAACTTTATTTGTTTAAGAGGGGAAGAAGGGGTGGCAAAAAGTTTTTTTAAGGGTTTATCTAACCTCCTCTTCCCCAGTTAATGTTAATTAATCGGATGCTCCTAGAAGCTTTTTGTAGTGTTCCTTGCTTAGAGAATTTTTGAAAATTATACTCTTTTAAAAGTTATTTAGAATAGTCGTAACCCTTAATTATTTAGAAATATGGATACTCCTATAGGGTATTTGGTGTAGTCTCCCTCAGCAATTTTTAAAAAAATTTAATGCCTCCAAAAATTATTTTAAGAGGGGTTCAGCAATTTGTTTCATATTAATTAACTTCCCTCTGATCTATTTTAAGTGGTCCCCACTAAAAACTTTTATAAAATTTGGACAATCCTAGAAGCTATTTAAATTGTTCCTCACACGATCTTTTTACTCCAAAAGTTAGATGCCTCTAGAAGCTATCTGAAATATTCTTCCACCAGCAAATTTTTAAATTGGATGCCCTTAGAAGCTATTTGGAGTGGTCCTCGCTTGGATTTATGGAAACTACTATATGCCAATAGAAGCTATTTAGAGTGTCCCCAGCGGGCTTTTATTTTTTTTAAATCGAATGCCTCTAGAATCAATTAAAAGTGATATTTACCTGGATTTTTTTTTTTAAAGAATAAAATGCCTTTAGAAGCTATTTAAACTATTTGAAGTGGTCCTTCCCTGGAAAATTTTGAAAAGTGAATATTAACTATAAGTTATTTGAAGTTTGATACAAAGCCATCTTTACTCTTCATGTTAAAAACTTTGGATAATTTCGGGGAGGGAAGGGGTTTGAGCCCCCTAAATCCTCTTTACGGCCATGAATACAAAATACACCTTATAGTATTTTTTTTAAAAATATTTGTGTTATTGCACATTATCTATAAGTCCATGAAATGTGGCTATATATATAGTTAGTGTAATTGATAGCATATGGTGCGTGAAAGGAGTGAACTAACCTACATACTATACGAACAGTTAAAACTGGGAATATATCCACAAGACGGAGCCAAATATAAATATTACATAATTTTACTCAACCCTTGGACTATAACCGGGGTCTATCGGACTTGTAAACTAGGATCAAACTATCTTGACACTTTCATAAGATTAACAGTAAACCTAACCCGGCTCGGTGGCTGCGTGGTCTAAGGCGTTACACTCGCAGTAGACTAGACCACCTATGACGGGGAGATCGGGGTTCTAATCTCGGTCAGGTGCACTGAGAATGTTTTTTTCTAAATGGCTTTCCCCTCTCCCTCCACGACAATGTGGGTACACTTCCTGTAAATATAACCTTGCTAAGCCCTAAGACCACTGGCGTAATTAGTACATAAACGTATATTTTTTTATTATTTAGCACCGCGTCTTACTACCCGTTCGGGTTATACGCTTAAGTACTAATTACGTTAATAGGTTAGAAATTGGGAAGGTTGAATTTAGAGGAAGTGAACCCACATTTGTGTGGAGGGAGAGTGGAAGATCATTTAGGAAAACCACCCACAGTTCACCCGAACGAGATTCGAGTCTCAATCTCCCCGTCCTCGGCAGTCTAGCTCAACACGAAACTATCGCGCTATCTAACTAACCCACCGAAGTGGGTTTCTGACAATTGAAAAGTTACTAAACAGTGTCAGTTCTCATCCGACTCGTAAGTAATCCGTCCCTCGACAAACGTGATCTTGGGATTACTGGGATATTTATTCACCTAACAACTTGTTTTTCGTGTATATTTATTTATATTGATACCCACACAGGAGGTCGTGCGGTATAGATGACAAGTTCAGTAAGTCTGGTTCACCGTTAGCTGAGAGGTTGAAGTTCGAATCTCAGCCGGGTTCACTGAGGGTTGTTTGTCCACATACGATTTATCGTTTTCCTATGCTTTCTCCACGCTAATATGGGTGCACTTTTTCTAAATCACCCTCCCTTATCTTAACCACGTTGGTTAATCTCCTATAATATAATATGTTAAGTGTGCTCTTAGGAAAATTAACTTGATTTTCACATTTTGTTTTATTAAAAGTTTATTTTGACCCAATTTTAAAAACTGGCAGTGTAAAATAGTATTTTTTTTTTGTAAAATAACGTTGACTTAGTTTATCAGTCTAAATTTAAAATAAGAAAATATTACCAATACAATTTTCTGATAAAACTTTACTCTTCATAGTTATTTCAATCGAAACGTTTTGATAAAATTTCATAGCCTTTTAATTAACTAACGGCGAATACCCCGAACGGTTAGTGGGTTACAATTACCGTAACAGTTATGCGCAGCCCACTTTTCTGATTTTCGCGCCTTCTCCAGTGGCCGAAAGATCTAAGACGTCACTTTAGTGTTAGACTGGTCTGCTGATGACAGGGAGATTGGGGTTCGAATCCCGGTCGGGTTATCCTGAATGCTTTCCCACTCTACTTCCATGCAAATGTGGGTGGATTACCTCTAAAATGCTTCCTTCCTCATCGCTCATTAGAGTAATTATCATATATGCGTATAACCTGAAAATGTAGTAAGACGCGGTGATTTTATATATATGACGTTCACAAATAACAAGATATTTAAAGGAATATGAAAAATAGAACGTTGTTGTTGTTGAAACGACACGTAAACATTATTTTATACAATATATTTATGAAAATAAAAGTGAAACAATTGTTTTAGAACATGTGTCTAAAAAACTATTGCCAAATTTGGATTAATTTATTTAAAGCCTGGAAGAGTCTGAGAATTAAGGAAACTTCGAATTCTACAAATTGTTAAAGGTCAACGTATGTCTTTGCACTGCGATCGATTTGTAATACCCGCGTCATGAGTTTTAGCTGTTCTAGTCAATTTCACAATGTAGGCGGCTTTACCGATTACGGCTTGTGGGGCTAAGGCACTATTATTATTATTATTATTATTATTATTATTATTATTATTATCACCGCGTCTTACTACCCGTTCGGGTTATACGCACTTACGCTAAATGTGTAATGGTAGGGTAATTGTGAGGTGAAATGGAGGACCTACAGTTTAACGCGGGATCCGAACCACGGTGGAGGCCTGGCATGCTAAGGCACTAACAGTAGAGATCGGCACTGCCGCTTGGCAAAGCCAATCGGCTTTGTTAAAAATACTTTGGGCATCCACACATGGGCAGGCAGTCAGCCTTGAAAGATACGAAGAAGAAGACGTTATAGTTGATTCAGCTGCTTTATTAATCATTTTAAGTACTAAGGGTTGTAACCCTCGGAAGTGCAGATTCTGAGTACGCCCAAGTCTTCAGAGTCAAAATAGATCTGGAGGAAGTGATTTGATGGACTTGATATTGGACGATGTAGATCTGTTAAATCTCGAGTGCAGATGTGGATGGGGGATTCAGACATTTTTTCATAAAGCCAAGTACTGACTTTGAAACTCTGCTCAGCAAAATTGCCAACACCAAAAGAGACCTCAAGTTACATAAGAGCATCGTGTCGTTTGTTACGATCATTATATTCACTGAGTAGAAATTACCATTAAACAGAACGATTGCGATATAGATCAATCAGGTTAATAACTTGCTCGTTTGACCATTCCATAGTACAAACACAACACTGATCATTGACTCACAGAGAAACCACGTGGCACGTCCAAACGATGCTCTTAAGCTCGGCTTTCTTTGATGTAGACCGACAACAGTCGGTTTCCATTCGGCAAGATTTGGCCAATCGCCACAGCCCGATCTGCACGTCCCCACCTATTTCGCATTGCCGAGTGGCATAGTGTGGATGCGCCTTAAGCCTCAAGTGCGGTGCAATTTTAAATACAAGACGACACTTATTTTAACTCGAACTTTCATATGCGAATTGGCCCCATTCCATTCTGGTCTAGGCAGGTATCATCCTGGATTTAGTGTAGCGCCTTTCATAAGTCGTACTCAGTCTGACCATGAAACTGACCCGAGGTTTCTCAATTATGTGCTTACCCGCATCAATGGTCAAGCGGACCTAGCGAAAGCTCATCTAGTTTAGATTTCTGGTGATGGGGAGTTTGGGGATCGAATTAAGCCCAGATGAACCGAGCTATTTCCCCCTGTTTATGGCTTCCCACTCTTCCTTTACGCATATACTAGCAAATTTCATGACGTTCTATCATCCCTATCCCTACACCATTAGTGTAATTGATGGGTAGTAAGATGTGGTGCCAAAACATAAAATATTTACTACTTATTTATTAATGTTTTTTTTATTAAAATAAAAGTTCACATATTTTCTTCTTGGTCTGTGTTGTTTATTGGATGATGGCTTCGATAAAGAAACACAAATTATCGATTTTGTAATCAGTTCTAAGCAACCAAAGCCTGTCTTGTTTGTATAAAAAATATTATACAGTGTGTGCCGTAACACGGTGGAGAGGAGACAAATAAACGATTGAGTGTGCATAGAAACATGTGTCCCATTTGACCTTGTTTTCGACTTAATGTAACCAGTTTTGGCCTGAATACAAGCCTGCAGTAGTGTCGTAGAACGCCGCACTAATTTAAAAAAATACCAGGTCTCTGGAATAACTAGGAATAATCCATAAAACATACCTAGTCATCCAACAGGTCGAGTATGATATACAAACAGTTTAGTGGAATCACTTGACTGTAGCTCGGAAACCAGGTCATATTGGACAAATATTTATATTAATCTTTTCTATTGTTTATGTCTCTTCTGTCCACCAGTGAAATGGGTCCCCCATGTTACCTTCGCCGTGGCATGTGGCACCTTAGATAAGTTGGTAGCATATCTGTCTATCAAACCAAGGGTGCCAGGTTAGAATTTTTGGCATGGGTGAAACATTTAACATTCGTGAAGCTGAGGTTCCCTCTGTCACAGCAATAAATTGGTGGGCTAAGAAGTGGGTGCTATTGGGTCATTTGATAATTCATAGACTCAAAATATAATTATTTGGCTCAGAAAGTGCTTAAATATGAACCAATGATCAGAAAATTTTCCTGAGCATTCTCATCTCTAATCGTGATCTCGTTTCATTTGTTATATTGCTTGTGTCTCCTTGTTCCAGTCGCCACCGCTGCCCTCACCGCTCCCAGCCGACGGGTCCGCCGTTCGACGTACAGCAAGATGCGACCCTGGCCGGGATCACATCCCAGTCGCATGCCGAGTTCCACGAGTTCTCTCAGGACCAGGTGGACCGTCCCCGTCTGCACAGGTTGCACACGGAGCTTGAGGCGCCTCAAGGTCACATGGAGACGGTCAGCGCCTATAGGGCGGATTACGACGAGAAGCACGCCGAGAGACAAGAGAGGTGAGACGATTAAAAATATTATCTATCGTCTCTTTTGAGGCTCCATTCACTCGAGTGCTTTCCAATACTCCCCCATGTTTTATTCTGAGATTTCACTAAAAAGATCTACTCCAATACGAAGTAGCCAACTAGCATTGGTTTTATTAAGTTAGTTGGGGTGGAAGGGGACGCGAGGAAAAACCGGTGGATTTGCAGTTTTTATGGCAAAACATTTTTTTGGACCAAAGTAATTAAAATATTGTTCCAGTACAAACATATAATCTAATTTTCTTCACACGGTAACCTTAAAATTTCTTGAATATCTGTCAAGGGTGTTCTGGAATTTAATGACAACCTCTTCTCGTCATTTAAAAAGTTTGTTAGATAGTGTCACCATGCTCATGAAGGATATTAGGTAAGTGTTGATATCAACATGTGAAGAAAATTAAGCTCTGAGTTTTTACTGGAGCAATAATTTTAATTATTTAGGTCAGAAAAATGTTTTGCCATAAAAACTGCATAAACATTGGTCTTTTCTCGCGTCCCCTTCCATCCCCTCTTAAATAATAAAATGTATAGGAAAAATTTGCACCATTGGTGCTGGGTTCATCCTCTATTTTCAACCACGTCAGTAGTATCATTTAACAAAATAAAGAGAATCAAATAGCGAAAGCTATTATTTATGCTTTTTTGTGAAGATTACTCCATCTAGATCTCATATTCTGAAAATTTAAAAATGACACCCAGACACGGGAATCGAACCCGGAACCTTTGGCTTAGTACGCCAATGCTCTGACCACAGAGATATCCTGGAATCGTCCATCATAGATTCTGCCTTAAAATATGAGTGAATAATGACCCTGGCCACGGGACGATTCCTAGATAGCTCAGTGGTTATAACGTTGGCGTACTAAGCCAAAGGTTCCGGGTTTGTTTCCCGTGTCCAGGTGAAATTTTTCAATTTTCAGTATAAAATAAAGAGATTAAACACATTAACTTTACACATTTTGGTTTAGTAACAGACGTCATCGTCCTTTGCCACTTTTCTATTTTGCCTGAAGTTAATGGTAAAAATAGTACCAACTGCACTATTACAATTCTCTTCTTAGTATTCCTATAACCAGTCTAAGTTTCTAATCCAAATATGTATTCCCTCAACCAAGACCATTGGTAAAGAAGAAGTAAAATATGTGTTAGAACTGGCTATAATGACGGGAATATTGTGACCGAAGGTAAATATTTACAATTTAATAAGAATACATTTAACAGTATTTTTTTTTATCCATACCACTCAAGTTTTTTAAAACTTTTTTTGAACTTAAATAGTATTTTATTTACCGACTTTTAATACTGAAACACAACGAATTACTATCATTTTATTTTCCACAAATCAAGGTCTTTAGCTCTAGTTAATATTTATAGTAAAGTGGTAATTTTAGAATTACTATTTACAGCTAATTATTGTTCCTACCAAGGCCCTACCCATACCTTTATTTCGGGAAAGGTTCCAAATAGGAGATGGCAAGGATTTTTTTTTTAACACTAAATCCTTCTTGAAATAGTTTAAAGTTTAAAATATATATATTTCATTATTATTGAGGTTGAAGGTATTATGAATTTGTTTATGACGCCAATAAAATAAATACTAGGCTAGACGTACAACAATGTATTTTTAATAATACTTTCAGGAGGGATTTTAACCTAAAAAAAACTTCAGTACAGCCCCCGGTCGGTGACCTGGCGGTCTAGGGGTAAGGTGTCAGACTTCTATGCTGGCGGCCGGGGTTCAATCCTCGGTCTCGGCAAAGATTTACCTGATTACCAATCCCTTCCTTCACCTCTGACAAGACATCTTGTGAATGTGAGGAATGCCAAGCCTCCACCGTGGTTCGGATTCCACGTTAAACTGTAGGTCCTTCATCTCATCTCACAATCACCCTACCATTACACATTAGCGTAAGTGCGTATAACCCGAACGGGTAGTAAGACGCGGTGCTAATAATAATAATAATAATAATAATAATAATAATAATAATAATAATAATAATAATAATGCCCCCGGTTTATACTATAGAACTGTTTACTAATAATGATTGTATTATTGTAGTGAAAGAAAGCTATGGAATGCTGGAACTCTGGCAGCCATGTATGCACATGGTTTATATGTTGTTCACTTTGATTGCAGATATCGATATGACGATCACCTCCATATGGAAGGAGATTTCTATGGATCTCCTCATGCCAGGGAAGATTATAAACCGGTGAAAGGCGAGAGGGCACCAATAGTGCACCATGAAGATCACCTTAGACCAGAAGGAGAATTCACCGGGCAAAGTCACGTGAGAGAAGATTTCAGGGTCGTCCGCGGGGAAAGAGTGGAAGTCAGGCGACATGAAGATCATTTGCGTCTCCAGGGAGACTTCCAGGGCCAGAGCCACGTCCGAGAAGACTTCAAGGTTTCGCAAGGAGAGAGAGCAGAAGTGGTTAGGCGAGCAGACAATCTCAGGCTTGAAGGGCAGTTCGAGGGTCAAAGAAGAGATGAATTCACAGTGGTCAGAGGAGAACGGTCCGAGATGGTGAAACACAAGGATAGCTTTAGACTCGACGGAGAATTTACAACGCAACGAAGAGATGACTATACAGCTACAAGAGGAGAACGTGCAGAAATAATAAAACACGCAGATCACTTGAAACTAGAGGGAGAATTCACCGGCCAAAGACGTGATGAATTTACAGGTATAAAAGGTGAAACATCACCTACCAAAAAACCTGAAGACAATCTGAAACCTGAAGGAGAGTTTGAGAGACCAGAACCATCAACTTTCAAACCAGGGGATAGAGCTCCTGTTGTCAGACATCCTGATAATTTACGACCCGAAGGAGATTTTGAAAGACGTCAACCTTCAGAGTTCCGGCCAGGAGAACGATACGACGTTAAGAAACCTCAAGATAATTTAAGACCGGAAGGTGATTTTGAGAAAAGGAAGCCTGATGAGTTTCGTACTGGAGACCGAGCTGATGTGAAACGACCTCAGGACAATTTAAAACCCGAAGGTGATTTTGAAAGGTATCAGCCTTCAGCGTTCAGGCCTGGTGAGAGAGCAGATGTTAAGAGACCTCAAGATAATTTAAGACCAGAAGGTGATTTTGAAAAACGTCAGCCATCAGAGTTTAAGCCAGGTGAAAGAGCAGACGTTAAGAGGCCCCAAGATAATTTAAGACCTGAAGGTGATTTTGAAAAACGTCAGCCATCAGAGTTTAGACCTGGAGAACGATACGGCATTAAGAAACCCCAAGATAATTTGAGACCTGAAGGCGAGTTTGAAAAACGTCAGCCAACAGAATTTAAACCAGGTGAAAGAGCAGACGTTAAAAGACCCCAAGATAATTTAAGACCTGAAGGTGATTTTGAAAAACGTCAGCCATCAGAGTTTAAGACCTGGAGAACGATACGGCATTAAGAAACCCCAAGATAATTTGAGACCTGAAGGCGAGTTTGAAAAACGTCAGCCAACAGAATTTAAACCAGGTGAAAGAGCAGACGTTAAAAGACCCCAAGATAATTTAAGACCTGAAGGTGATTTTGAAAAACGTCAGCCATCAGAGTTTAAGCCAGGTGAAAGAGCAGACGTTAAGAGGCCCCAAGATAATTTAAAACCCGAAGGTGAATTTGAAAGACCCCAGCCTTCAGAATTTCGCCCAGGTGAACGATACGTCACTAAGAAACCCCAAGATAATTTAAGACCCGAAGGTGATTTCGAAAGACCGCAGCCATCAGAGTTTCGCCCAGGTGAACGATATGGCATTAAAAAACCCCAAGATAATTTGAGACCTGAAGGTGATTTTGAAAAACGTCAGCCAACAGAGTTTAAACCAGGTGAAAGAGCAGACGTTAAAAGACCCCAAGATAATTTAAGACCAGAAGGTGATTTTGAAAGACCCCAGCCATCAGAGTTTAGACCTGGTGAAAGAGCAGACGTTGTAAGACCCCAAGATAACTTGAAAATCGAAGGTGATTTTGAAAAACGTAAGCTCTCAGAGTATCAACCAGGTGAACGATATGATGCTAAGAAACCCCAAGATAATTTGAGACCCGAAGGAGAATTTGCAAAACGTAAACCCTCCGAATTTCGCCCTGGCGAGCGTGCAGATGTAAAGAGACCACAAGACAACTTGAAACCTGAGGGCCTGTTCGAAGGGTCACCTAAATCCAGAGATGATTTTAAACCCGTTAAGGGGGAACGAGCTCCTGTTAAGAAACCTACCGATAATCTTAAACCAGAAGGGGAGTTTATTGGTAGGGACAAAGAGTCCCCTGTTGGTAGAGGAGAAAGAGCTCCAACTAAGAAACCTGTTGATAATTTGAAACCAGAAGGTGAGTTTACAGGTAGAAAGAAGGACGAATTTACTGGGGTACCAGGAGATCGCTCTGTAGTGAAGAAGCCAGAAGATAACCTAAAACCAGAGGGTGGTTTCTTAGGCGAAAGGAAAAATTTATACACAGCTGTAAAAGGGGAGAGGGCTGAGATTCACCGACATGAAGATAATTTAAAAATGGAAGGGCGATTCGAGGGGCAGAGCCATAGCAGTGAAGAATATAGAGTGGTACATGGGGAACGAGCGGAGGTGAAAAGACACGAAGATCACCTCAAAACTGAAGGCAGTTTTACAGGTAAGGGATTTTTTTTATTACAATAAAAATATCATATTTAATACTTGGCTAAATATTTCCATTTAATTATAATCTATAGCTTTCCTTGATACTCTAGCACTCAGGGCCGCCCTTAGGGATGTGAAAACGGTGCATCAGCACAGGACCTCCATCATGCTTAGATGATAGAGGGGAAAAATTAGTTGGTGTGGGACACTTGCTTGCTACCCTGTGTAGGTGATCTAGCAAAAAATTGAACGAGTGAAGAGAGTTCTCCGTTTTTACTCCACCAATTTGCATTTATTTATAGATCTGTGGTGGATAATATGGCTCATGATAACTTTTGAACACATAAACTGATTGATATACTGATTTTGGTACTGATGTTCTTCGTACCGTTATAGAGATAAATTTCGCTAGAGAAGAAAATCTAACAAAGGATTGGGGAAAATCCCAACCCTTTTATGTGTAAAACCACGGCTTCTAGTATTAATTATTACATGTATGTTACTTTTAGGATATTTCTAGTTATCTTATACGGCTAAAAATTGGTATATATATATGCAAACTGTTGTAATAGCATTTAACAAGTTTATTTTGTGTGTGGGGCATATAACTGGAAGCCCAGTAAACAAAGTTTTCTAAGCGCAGCCCTGCTAGAACTCTATTATACTATAAAGAATGTCACCTAATTGAAAGAAAATATCCTAACACTATATAGTATTTCTTATGAGAAGAGCAGATATAAAATTTCAAGGCCAACAATCCTCTATTGTTTTAACATTCCATGTTGTGACCCTCTTAAAAATCGACCTTGTTTATGGAAGGCTACATCTAGGTTTCTAACAATTTATTTTGATTTCATATTACTGTATTTTGTGAAATTTCATAAAGCGTTAAGCATTGAAAAAGAGCTAATTTTACTTTTGATTTTTTTTTGGTAGCACTTGAAATTTAAGATTTTTAACCGTGGGGACAAGTTGATCGCTTTAAAATCGGCTTGAACTACTGTACATTTTGAAATAATCAACCATTTCAAAAGTAGATTTCTTGCCATCTCAGCGTTCCAGTAGGTGACCCTCTTAAAGTGGGGATAAAGGAAACACCTTGTTATTGCAGATTTTTATAACATTTTTTTTGTTGCCAAAATAAATAAACTATATCTTCAATAGAAATATAGAGTTTAATTTCTTTTCACATGGTGATATCAACAGTTGTTGAATATCTGTCATGAACATAGTGACATTAATTGACAAACTTTTTAAATGAAGATGAAAAAAAAATGGCATTAAATTCCAGGACAGCCTTGACATGATATTCAAGAACTTTTGATATCACCATTGGAATAAAATTAAAATTATGTTTCTACTGAAGAGCTTTATGATATCTTTTGACAAAAAAAAAAAATGTTGATATAAAAACTGCAAAGACTAGCCTTTATTTATTCACGTCCTCTACATCCTCATCTTAATGATGTTAAGTTACTTATACAATATATTTCTAATGGAAGTGTTTTATTTTCTTTGTCCACAACAGGTGAGACTACTTCAAGATCAGAGTTCACAGGGGAGAGCGTGGAGCGCCCTCTTCTGATTCGTCGTAACACCTGGACAAAGCTAGAAGGGGACATGTCTACAGAAACTACAAGTATGAGTGAGTTCAGGGACTTCCATATCATGGAACGTACAGAGGCTGTTCGTCGTCGAAGTGATAACCTCTCAGTGAGTGGAGGAGAATTCTTGGTGAGTGTCGGGGGCAGAGCGGGGGATCATACTTTTAAAATAAAGTTGATGGGTATGAATGGGTTCTTTTTTGGGGGGGTTGTTTACGTCAATGATAGCTTTAACGTTCAACTTATGTTACTTAATTATATCACAATTTAACTAACCAAATCAGCGATAATTTGGAGATAGTGCCACTGAAAAAACAAACTAAATATAAATAAAATAAGTATTTGTATTTTATTTTCAATTTTTAGTATCCATAGTTACATAGATCTGTTTAGTTTCTGTGTTGTCGCTTTTTGTAAATGTTTTTATAATTTTCAAGGAATACAAAATGTAGGTCTAATAAACTGAAATACCTGTTCGTTGAGTAAAGGCTCATCACTAAATAACATTAATTTTAAAGTTAGCAAACACTATCAGCACTTAATTATTGACAAATGATTTGGCTACTTGAATTTAATCTTCCTTTAAGACATAATTTTGAAGGTGATGTAAGTTAATTAACAAGTGTTCACCCGAGGAGAAGGAAAAACTCTTTGAAGTGCACCTTGATGGGATTTAAGCCAACATTTGGGGGGCTATAGCTAAGAACGACAGTTAAACCGTGTATCGCTAAGCCAAATCCACAGGTATATATTATTTATAATGTCAATACATTTCATTCACATTATTTATAGTATCAACTAGTCACACCAAGGCAAAAATATGTCCAAACCACAGGGTTGCTTGTAAAACCCAGCGACTGTCAAAGTTTGGTGATTTTTGTTTGAATCTACAGCTTAATACCGTTTTTAAAAGGCCTCACCCACTTTTTTTGACAACATTGGAAAACCTTTAATAATAGTGCTAATAGCTTCACCAATTAATGTAAATTAAATATGTATTTCTAAGTAAGGAACCTATTGTTTTACTGTAGTTAAATTTAAAAAAAGTACACTAGGAAACTATTAATTTGACATAATAGTAAAACACATTATTACATATACTAAATATTTGATCAGCAGTGGCGTATTCTGAGAAAAAATAATAAGTATGCTGTATTCTAAAAGTTGCAATGGAGATTTGAGGGCCGAGGACCCTCAATCACCGTTGTCCAAGAACGTCAAGGGATTATTTCAAGGGATATATTTGAAGATGTGTCCATATAGAACAGTGGTTCTCGAACATTTATTATTTACCTTTAACTGTATGCTATGCTAGGAAATTTTGAGCCCCCTCCTCTCCCACTCTCATATTCTCTTTTCTTTTATTTATCCATTACAATGATTACCATCCATTCAAAATGTAATAAAAGTAACTCCATGGTGTCAGATCGCACTCAGGCTATACCTATCAAGTGGCTACCAAACTGTTTGACGAATTAGTGCCAACTCTTACGGATAGAGGGTGTCATGTGGTCAGCACAACGATGACTCCAGCCATTAAGCTCAGCTTTCTATACCGGAGCAAATACTACTTTATTCGAGTAGCTCCTTATTTATCCACCCTAGGTTGAATCTAGCCCATTCCAGACCCACTACTTCCCAGATAATCTGAACGCACTGGGAATCAAACCTGGGACCTCTGGGTCCGTAGCCAGAACTTATGGACTATTAATACTCTATCGCTATGTCATTGGTTTATTGCTAAGATATTTACCCATATCTTTTGCTGTAAGCAGTGGTGCACCCGAGAGGGAGAGGGGCAAACAGGGTATTTGACCCCCCTCTTTCCCCAACACCACAAATATTGTTAATATAAATTTAAATAATATTAAGTATAACTAAAAGATTTAGCATTGAAGATGTGTCGAATGTATATGCTATATTTTAAGACTAGGTTTCAGACTTAAGCCTAATATTCAAAAGGTTTGCCATTACACACAAAATTAACAATTGAAAACAACATATAAATAATAACTTCGATACCATTTGCATTATTTAAATCTCTTAATTACTATAAAACTACTCCAAATGATTTATAAAAGCATTTAATATTCATAGATATTCTCGGCCTTCAGGGCTTAGGAGGCTGTGCAACCACAAACCCGCTCTCTCCATCAAAATGTCATTCTTGCTACAGCCTTGATTGAATGCCTCCCCCCAAAGTAAATTGCTGAGTGTGCCACTGATTAAGTAAATTATATGAAAATATATTTTATTTTACCTTTTCCTTCTGAATCATCTTGAAATGGTGAAATCACACTCCTGACTTTTGGGATTCTTTGATGTATAATTATATAAAATCACAATAACTAATAGGTCATTAATGTAAAACAAAAACTAAAAGAACACTATTAAAACTCCACAAATCCTTTCTTCTAAAGAAAAACAAGAATTACCGTCAACTATGGTTAAAGTAGTCTCGTCATCCGGCTTACCCCCCTTTCCCCACTCTATCTATGCTGAAATGCTTAAATTTTAAAGAGTGGTTAAATGTGTTTGTCAAATACATGATAATACATGTGATTAGAATACCTAAACATAACTCAATGTTTTTAATTAATGTATAATTTAAAGCTTGTTACATATACTATTATTTTACAATTAATTTTATATATATATTTTATGTAATTTTACTTAAACTATACTAAATTAGCTTAATAAATAAACATTGTGGTCTTGAATCTTTTTTCAATAGTTGGCACAATACTTAGCTTGCTTCACATGAACAGTATGACCTGGGGTGTAAAAAGTGAGCTCATTGGCCAATTATTATGGGTGAGCGGAAAGGAATGTGTTGCCACCCCCTAGACATTGGGCAAGGTCATTAGAGCCTCCCTATCTTGCCTTACGTTTTTCAAGTAGCAAGCCCTGGGTTTCCTATTGTATTAAGTAGAGCCTTTCGGAAGAAGAGTTACTTAAAACACAGTGTTCTTGGAATATAAAACAATATTAGTTTTAAAATTAATAATTCGTTACATGTATATTTATTAACAATTCAAACATGAGTGTTTACACAGTTAACACAGACAGCATTGAATTAAACAAAATACTAGTCCAAATCATTATAGGTATGCAGCGCAGAACTAGCATACCCAGAGAATATGCCACTGTTTATCACTTAAGTAAAATTATCGCAAATATAGTGCATTACAATCAAATAAATAACTAATCTCGTTCTTAGAGTTAAGCTTAAAATGTGTATTGCATGTATTGATTGCCAATGTGTGAGAAAATCAATAATTACAATTATTGTTTTAAAATGTTGCATTTTTATTTTTTAACATTTTAATATTTTGCCATGATTGCAGGGCACCTCCCAACAGAAGGCGGACTTCAAACCAATGACACCAGAGAGAGCAATTGTAAAACGCCATCCTGATAATTTAAAAGTATCAGATAATGATTTTGTTTCGTCAACGCAGCACCGTGAAGACTACCCAGAACATTGGGCAGTACGGCCGCAGCAGCCATTTAAGCAAAAGGATAATCTAATTACAAATCAAGGTAACTTTCAAAGCATTTCAAGCTCTAAAGAAGCATTTCAAGCTCATGAAGTTGTCTCTAGAACTAAGATCACACGCCATCAGGATAACTTAACTTCCGAAGGTGATATGACATTTGAGTGTTCATCCAAAAATGACTTTACTGAGAAATCAAGTCCCAGAGATAAGCCAGTGCGACGCAGAACATGGACTAAACAAGATGCTAAAATGTACTTTGAAACAACCAACTCGGAAGAATATAAGAAACATTCACAAACTCAGCAAGTGGTTCAGCAAGTGCATCATAGAGACAACTTGGTAACGGAGAAAGGGACATTCGTTAGTTCCACAACTTCTCAACAAGATTACCAGTTCACACAAAATATTGAAAGACAAACTCAGAAGAAACATGTCGATAATTTGAAAATAGAGGGTACATTTGAAGGAATCTCTATATCAAAAGACGACTTTAAACCTGTTAAAGGTGAAAGAATGGAAACAAAGAAGCCAACAGATAATTTAAAACCAGAAGGAAAATTTACCGGTAAACCTAAAAATAAGGACGAATTTCAAATAATGAAAGGCGATAGGGCAGAAGTAAAAAAGCCAAAAGATAATCTCAAGCCAGAAGGAGAATTCGAACGACCTAAACTTTTAGGATACTCTCCCGGTGAAAGAGCAGATATAATTAAGCATCCTGATAACTTGAAAATAGAAGGTGATTTTGAAAGACCTACACCCAATAAATATGGACCGGGAGAACGGTCACCGGTTAAAAAACCAAAAGACAATTTGAGACCCGAAGGTGAATTTGAGAGGCCTAAACCATCCAAATACGGACCTGGGGAAAGAGCTGACATTATTAAACATCCTGATAATTTAAAACTACTCCAGAAAAGTATGGACCAGGACAAAGAGCTGAGATTGTTAAACATCCAGATAATTTAAGACCTGAAGGAGAATTTACAAGACCGACTTCAGAAAAGTATGGACCAGGACAAAGAGCTGAGATTGTTAAACATCCAGATAATTTGAAACCTGAAGGGGTGTTTGAAAGACCTACCCCAGAAAAGTATGGTCCTGGACAAAGAGCTGAAGTTATCAAACATCCAGATAATTTAAAACCAGAAGGAGAATTTACAAGACCTACCCCTAAGAGGTATGGACCCGGGGAAAGAGCTGAGATTATTAAACATCCAGATAACTTGAGACCAGAAGGAGAATTTACAAGACCGACACCAGACAGGTATGGACCAGGACAAAGAGCTGAGATTATTAAACATCCAGATAATTTAAGACCTGAAGGAGAGTTTGAAAGACCTACCCCAGAAAAGTATGGACCCGGACAAAGAGCTGAAGTTATCAAACATCCAGATAATTTAAAACCCGAGGGAGAATTTACAAGACCTACCCCAGAAAAGTATGGACCAGGACAAAGAGCTGAAATTGTTAGACATCCAGATAATTTGAGACCTGAGGGAGAGTTTACAAGACCTACCCCAGAAAGATATGGACCAGGTGAAAGAGCTGAAATTACTAAACATCCTGATAATTTAAAACTTGAAGGCGATTTTGAAAGACCTGAACCTACACGATATGGACCTGGTGAGAGAGCTGACGTCAAAAAACCAAAGGACAATCTCAGACCAGAAGGTGATTTTGAGAGACCCAAACCCTCAGGGTATTCACCAGGAGAAAGGGCAGATATTATTAAGCATCCTGATAACTTAAAAATGGAGGGTGATTTTGAGAGACCTAAGCCAATTAAATATGGACCAGCAGAAAGATCACCAGTTAAAAAGCCGAAAGATAACCTAAAACCTGAAGGTGACTTTGAACGACCTCAACCATTAAAACACGGTCCTGGTGAAAGAGCAGATATTATCAAACACCCAGATAATTTGAAGCTTGAAGGGGATTTTGAAAGGCCCAAACTCACAACATATGGCCCTGGAGAGCGTGCATTAGTTAAAAAGCCCAAAGATAATTTAAAACCGGAAGGTAAATTTGATAGACCAATACAAGAGACATTTGGTCCTAGTGAAAGAGCAATTATAGTTAAACATCCGGATAATTTGAAACTCGAAGGAGAGTTTGAGCGGCCTGAACCAATAAAGTATGGCCCTGGTGAACGATACGTTTCTGTTAAACATCAAGACAATTTAAGAATGGAAGGTAATATTGATATGTATAGATCTAGTGATGATTACAAGGAAATGAAAATGGAAAGAAATGAAGTTAAACGTTATAGAGATAACTTAATAATTGAGGGTGACTTTGTTGACCATACATCCAGAGATGATTACAAGATTATTCGTGGAGAGAGATCAGAGATAGTTAGACATGAAGACAATCTAAAAATTATTGATGCCGAATTCGCCACCTCACGTACAAGAGATGATTACCAATCAGTAGGGATAGAAAGGGTTACACCCAAACGACATCCAGATAATTTGAAAATGGAGGGGAATTTCCAAGGTAGTCCTCGCTCAAAGGAGGATTTTAAACATGCAAGAGGAGAACGCGCAGATATAGTAAAGCACGAAGATAATCTTAAAATGGAAGGTGAGTGGAGCATTCACCGCAGTAGAGATGATTTCAAAGGTGTAAGAATAGAAAAGGTCGAAGTTAAAAAGTATGAAGACAATTTAAGAATGGAAGGAGAGTTTTCTGATTATAGAAGTAGAGACGAATTCAAGGAAGTAAAAGGTGAAAGATCAGAAATTATAAGACATCTTGATAATCTCAAGCCGGAGGGAGATTTTAATGGGTCTCGAACAAGTGATGATTTTCAACCTAAGAAAATAGAGAGGCCTAGCTTAGTAAAACATGATGATAACTTAAAACTAGAAGGTGAATTTGAGCGACCTTTGCTGGTTACTTATGGACCTGGGGAAAGAACTCCTATGAAAAAGCCAAAAGATAATTTGAAAACGGAAGGAGAGTTTGAGCGACCACAACAGGTTAAATATGGTCCAGGAGATAGAGCTGATATCGTCAAACATCCAGACAATTTAAAACTGGAAGGAGAGTTTGATAGACCTAAAGCAACAAAATATGGTCCTGGTAAAAGGGCCAATATTGTTAAACATGCAGATAATCTAAAACTCGAAGGAAATTTCGAGAGACCCGAGCCAACAAAATATGGGCCTGGGGAACGATCCCCTGTTAATATACCTAAGGATAACTTAAGACCTGAAGGGGAGTTTGAACGACCCGAGACAGCTAAATATAGTCCAGGAGGTAGGGCAGATATCGTTAGGCATCCAGACAATTTAAAACTTGAAGGAAATTTCGAAAGACCAAAACCAAGTAAATATGGACCCGGCGAACGATCGTCTGTTAAGAAACCTCAAGACAACCTAAGACCCGAGGGAGTGTTCGAACGGCCAAAACCTATTAAATATGGCCCAGGAGAGAGAGCAAATATCGTCAAACATCCAGATAACTTGAAACTTGAAGGCGATTTTGAAAGACCAGAGCCAGATAAATATGGACCTGGAGAAAGATCTCCTATTAAAAAACCTAAAGATAATCTAAAGCCTCAAGGAGAGTTTGAAAGACCCAAAGTAGCTCAATATCACCCAGGAGATAGAGCAGATATTGTCAAACATCCAGACAACTTGAGACTTGAAGGAGAATTCGAAATTCCTGAGCCATCTAAATATGGACCAGGAGGTAGGGCCGATATTGTCAAACATCCAGACAACTTGAGACTTGAAGGAGAATTTGAAAGGCCTGAGCCATCTAAATATGGACCAGGAAGTAGGGCCGATATTGTCAAACATCCAGACAACTTGAAACTTGAAGGAGAATTTGAAAGGCCTGAGCCATCTAAATATGGACCAGGAAGTAGGGCCGATATTGTTAAACATCCAGACAACTTGAGAATTGAAGGAGAATTCGAAATTCCTGAGCCATCTAAATATGGACCAGGAGGTAGGGCAGATATTGTCAAACATCCAGACAACCTGAGACTTGAAGGAGAATATGAAAGGCCTGAGCCATCTAAATATGGACCAGGAGATAGGGCAGATATTAAGAAACCTCAAGACAACTTGAAACCAGAGGGAGAGTTTGAACGGCCTAAGCCTAATAAGTATGGTCCAGGTAGCAGAGCAAATATGGTTAAACATCCAGACAATTTGCGACTTGAAGGAGACTTTGAAAGACCTGAGCCAACTAAATATGGACCAGGAGGTAGAGCAGAAATTGTCAAACATCCAGATAACTTGAGACTTGAGGGGGATTTTGAAAGACCAGATCTAGTTAAATATGGACCTGGTGAAAGATCTCCTGTTAAAAAACCTAAAGATAATCTTAAGCCTGAAGGAGATTTTGAGAGACGGCAGCCTACCAAATTTGTTCCAGGAGATAGAGCAGATATTGTCAAACATTCAGACAATTTAAGACCCGAAGGAGAGTTTGAAAGACCTGAACCATCTAAATACAGACCTGGTGAGCGTTCTAAAGTTGTCAAGCATGATGACAATCTGAAAATTGAAGGTCAATTTGAGGGAAGTCCACGCTCAAAGGAAGATTTTAAGTATTTAAAAGGCGTGCGAGCTGAAACAAAGCGATACAAGGATAACTTGAAAGTGGAAGGAGAGTTTGTTGATGTTAGATCACGAGACGATTATGTGGCTAAGAAAGTAGATAAAGTTGAAATTATAAAGCAAAGGGACAATTTGAAATTAG
Organism: Timema douglasi; assembly: GCA_901482245.1. NCBI lineage: Eukaryota > Metazoa > Arthropoda > Insecta > Phasmatodea > Timematidae > Timema > Timema douglasi. The sequence goes on from CABEEJ010002003.1 coordinate 40,448, forward strand.
AAGGAACGTTTGAGGATCATAGAGCAAGAGAAGATTATTCTTCAGTAAAAGGAGAAAGAGTTGAAATTAAGAAATATAGTGATAATCTGAAAGTTGAAGGCACCACCACCTACAGGCGTTCCAGTGATGATTACAAGGTGGTCAAAGGGGAAAAATTGGATATAGTAAAATATCAAGACAATCTTAGAGTTGAGGGTAAGATCGAAGGTAGTCCAAAGTCTCATGAAGACTTTAAATCAAAAATAGATGAAAGGGCTGAGATAAAAATATTTAAAGATAACCTTAAAGTTGAAGAATGCATTGAAATAATACAGAGTTCTAAAGATGATTATAAATCGACAGTTAGTGAGCGAATGGAAATAATAAAACACGAAGACAACTTAAAAACGGAGGGTAGCTTCACTGAATATCGATCAAGGGATGACTACAAGACTGGTAAAGGAGAGAGGCCATCCATCATTAAACACCCAGACAATTTGAAAACTGAAGGTAACTTTCAAGGAAGCCCTCGATCTAAAGACGACTACAAACCAGGAAAAGGTGATAGATCAATCATAAAAAAGCCACAAGACAATCTTAAAATTGAAGGCGAGTTTCAAGGTGAGTCTTCCATCACGTCTCAATCCAAACAAGTAAAAAGTGAAAGAGCCGAAGTAGTAAAACACACAGACACTTTGAAGTTGGGAACTGGCAAAATGGATTATAAAACAAGTAGTAAAGATATATTCCAAGCCCAGAAGAAGGACATAACTGCTGCAGCAGGGAGAACAACAGTTAATAGACGACATCATATGGATTCTCAAATAATGTTAGGCAATGATTCAGCTGCCATAACAACTACTAACAAAACCAATTTTGGTACAACGCGAAAAACATCACAGCAACAAGGCTTTTCAGGACAGAATCAAAACAAAAAACATTCGTCTACATCAACAACTGAAACTAAAACTTTGGCTGATGGTAGTGTAGTAACAATAACCAGAGAAGCTACAAGTACAGTTACTGGTCACGAATCAAAAACAAATACTGCCAAATCTTTTCAGGAGGAGCGAATGTCTCAGTCTATCATACAACAGTCAGATAAACATTCAACATCTGCTCATTCTCAAGATACTTCTGGATATAGCCAACACAGCACACTTTCAGAAAAAATACCACAATCTATTTCAACACATTCCACATCACCTGTGCAAGTTCAGAGGGGCTATAGAAATGAAAAGTTGATTGCAAGTTCAGATATCTCAAAAACAAAGTCCAATGTTTTTCAAACCCAAACATCAGGTTTTGAATCATCAAACCAGCGTAATGATGTACGGAAGTCGTCATCGTCATCTGAAATAATACAGTCATCCAACATACAAAGGTCAGCATCTTCCTCAGAAGTAAAACAATCTCGTTCAAGTAATATGATGGAATCTACCAATGAGTTTAAAGAAGCCTTCAGTGGTAGAGTTGCTTCTGATCAAAGAGACTCCAATCAGAGGTCAGCTGGCCATCAAAGGAGAAGCATAATTACTTCTTCTGCAGCAGATGTAAATAATGCAGTACTCCATCGCAAGAGCAACACGACATCCACAGAAGCTATACACACTATATCATCGACTGCCTCTGCACAGAGAAAGAGCATTTCAAACTTGAATGAAACTGGTCAGTACATTAGCAATTCATCCCAAAGTCATGATAGACGTAGCTTGAGTGCCCTCCATCGCCAGGGCATGTTGGCAGGTGAGGTTGTCTACAACCAAAGAGATACACGTGCCAATCGTCGTCAAGACAATCTTTCAGTTGGAGGAGGAACCTTCTATGGTCAGAGTGAAGCAAAAGCTTATGGCAACTTTAGCAGCAACACTGCACACACAGAGCGAGTGAGCCACACTCGCAGAGCCAACACTTCTCACATTTTCTTGGGTGAGAGTTCCTCCTCATCCAGTACACAGAAAGCTTCCTCATACAAGCAGGAATTTGTGCCAAGAGTGGCAGGGCCTTGCCCTGCAACACTGCTAGAGAGTAAGGAATCACCATTCAAGCATAAAAGAGATACCACCAAACACAAGTTTTACCTGCCAGTTGTTTCAAACTAAGTTAATGTAATAAATATAGAATTGGAAAAATACAATCAAATGTATGGTAACATGAAATTCTCTTTTAAATGTCAATATAAACATTTGATTATTTTTTGTCCAAGTGTTCCAATAATAATTTATTCCATCTCAACTATTGAAGTTGAAACAAACATTCAATTCAATATTCATGGAAATCAAAACACCGTGTATGACTTTCATTGAGAATGATTGAGTTTATCTTGCTATATTTCAAGTGGGGAGAGATAGGATACAAACATTAGACTGAAATACTTTGCAATATGCTTATAAAATATTAGTGCCATTTCGGTATGCTACTAAAATGTGCATCTCCAACTCCCCATTAGTTAAGCTTATTACTAACCCTCCATATCATATTAAAATGTTTATCCATTTTATTGAGGTAAACCTGTGATACTCACTAGAACCGTCCTTTTAATATTGTTCCAAAATTGCCTTAAAGGTGACTTAAACACCATCAGTTAAACAATGTATTCTATTAACTTTTTACAATACTATATAAAGGTAATGGATAAACTTATAAGACAGTTCCCTCAGTTGTAATTTGCCATTCAAAGACTATGAATTAAAAAAACTTACATCTTTATTGTTTTGAGGTGAATATGTTCCTGCTTTAACTAATATGAAATTATTTTATTAAAATATATTTTAGATTATATCGATAAATTATCTAAGCATTGGAAATGTTTATTTGTATTGTTGCATTAGATAAAACCATCATAAAATGTGTGTGTGCTTCTGGTGATTTTTATTGCAATAATATATGTGTTGTTTTTATAATAATGTTATTTTTATAAGATTTTTAAAAGTAATGCATTCACATTAGCACAGCTTGTATTAGACAATAAAACAAAATACTTTTGTATCCAAACCATTCTTTTATTTTATTGTTTATGATTTATTCAAGTCGCATGCAGCACTCAAGAATTTAAATTTCCACTCATAATGCACATCACATATATAAAGATAGCCACACAATTTACATTTCAAAATTGAGTGACTTTTCTTTAACAAAATGTTATGTCTCGTAGTGATATTTGTTCACTTATTATTATAAATACTGTGTGTGTCCCCCACCCCCACCCCCTCTTTCCCAATATAACAAATTGATAATTGGCTTGCATAGTGCAAAAAGATAACTACAACTCTTAAGACATTACAAATACATTTGTGCATTTATTTAATCCTTTTTTAAATAATTATAAAAAAATACCTACATGTTGTGAGCCCATTATCAAGCTATACCGACCGAGCAGCCGTCGCTGTTAGTGATAATAGTGCTATAATTTTAGAATGGAATGTGTCATGTGATCAACACAACAGACCCTACTGCCTTTAATATCAGTTTTCTAGAGCAAAGCCATTATCTATTTATTCAAGTATCTCCTCATTTGCCCTCACGAGGCTGAGTTTCACCCCGTTCCAGACCCACCGATTCACAGAAACATTCTGAAAGCGCTGGGGATCAAATTAAGGACCTCCGGATCTGTAGCCAGGAACTTTGACCACTATATGACAGAGGCGATCTATAATAATTATGGTATTTGGAAAAGTAAGACTCTGAAAAGGTAACGTTAATCAATACCCAATCAATTAAAATGAGGGTACCATATAAATCTATTATAGCCTTGATTATACTAATTAATCACAATATACTTATGCAAAGGTGCGGTAGTAAATGAAAAAGGTTTCAGACTCTTGAATTCATAAAGTAGATGATGCACAGAAGTGTATGTAGTTTATGGCCCTTGTAAGACTTTTTTTTTACAATGGATATATCTACTATCTTTTTTAAGGGTGTTTAAAAATATACGAAAGTATCACTTTGGCTTAAATTTTTAACTCCACCTGGCATTTCTTATTATGTTAACACCAAAGGATAGTGCTCAACTTGGAGCTAAGTCATTTAGATATATGTCTTTGTTCCTCTATGTTAATTCGGGATTAAGACTAAGTTCCTGGTACTGTGGCACCACTGCATTTAACTTTCATAATGCCTAGCTAGTTTTGACAGTTAATGTTGCTAATATATGAATATCTTTCATTATTAGTATGAATAACAATTGAAAACTTGACTAATATGTACCTACATTAGATGAGTAGTTTGTTTTATTATTATTTATTCAAAAGAACCAGCTATTTTCCCAATTATTGTCTTTTTTTTATTATTTAACTGAAAGTCCATTTACACTTTATTTATCAATAAGAATAAATGTTTAAAAGTCAACTTTTAATTGCACTTTCCAATGGCTCAGTATCTTTTTAACAGTGTGCATCACTACCCGTTAGGTTATATGTGTATGTACCAATAATTACACTAGTTGTTTTAGGGTTTGGATAGGTTATATTTAGAGTAAATACCCGCATTTGCATGGAGGGAGAGTGTAAAACCATTTAGTAAAAACCTCCCTCAGTACACATGACCAAGATTCAAATCTTGATCTCCTTGTCATTGGCAGTCTAGTCTACTGTGGGAGTAGCACACCTTAGATCATGCGGCCACTAAAGTGAGTGTCTCAGTATTGTTTCTGTCACATTTTCATGTCCAAATTTAGAATATAAAATAAGGTGATGAGAAAGTTTAAGATTGCTCAGACCCACATCAGTAGTTGCATAGTCTAAAGTATCATTCTTGTGTTATACCAGATTACAGGCAATGAGGTCGGGGTTCAAACCCTGGTAGTGTATACTGAGGGTGTTTTTTCCTAAATGGTTTCCCTCCCAACCCCATCATTATACTCAATGTTTGCATAATTCAAGCAGGCACTGAGATGTAGTTTAGAAAGAAGATTGCTGGAAGCATTTGTTTTTAATTATGTCCTCTTTTACAACAAATATGTTTTATGACCCAAAATAAGTTGACAACCCAATGAGCGTAATGCACTTTAAATCTAAATTAATTATAAAATAAGTAACGGTGTGCACAAACACACACAAACTTATTTTAAACAATTTCACTTTGCTCTATAATTTTGTTTTACTCAAGCCCTTTGCAGGGTTTCTGGCAATCTCACGAAACACGACTAGTCAGGTGATTTTTCATTTCCTAATTTCAGTGCTATGACTTGATGTTTAACCTTTACCTTTAATATACTAAAGAAGACGTGTTTTATGAAGATATTCTGGCATCAGCCTGGCTACATAAGAAACATCTCTTTGAGCTTAACCCCTAGCTCTTGGTATTTTATATATCCACGTTGGCGGCAAAATTTCAGGGAGGAGCGTTGGGAGCCCTCTACAAACTGTCATAGGAAAATCACATTCACTAATACTTACTCTTTCGTTTGTCAATATTTTCTCAGTCTACACAGCTTTGTTGCTTGAATAAAGAACACAATCACTTTTTTTAAATGTACTTGGTGGCAACAAGTGAAAAACTCGTATTTTCTTGTTTGGTTTAAACCGTAATAAGGCAAANAAAAGGAAAAAAAAAAAAAAAAATCAAATTTTGGTGGGGGTGGGTGGCCACGGGTTTGGACCCCCACACCCTCGCCTCCCTGACTACAAACTCGGATTGAGCAAGACTGGGTTAGATTCGGAAAAAACCTTTGAATGCCTAACCATGTAGGTTCCTTGTGTTTTTAATATAACAACATTTTAGCTGCAATAAGTAGTTCAACAATGTTCATAATTTGTTGATAATTTAAAAACATCCCTATGCATTGATAGTATTATGCTCACAGTTTGCAAGCTTGACTTAGTTAAAGTTCAATACTAACTTGATACAATAAGGATTTTTTTAATTGTTTCTCCAGTAGAAATGCTGAAACAATTTCTTTAGATGTAATCATTTCATACTTTTCCCATAAGAATAAATAATCTGCTGAGAGCCAACAATGTTATTTGTGGGTACACATTAAGAACAATTCTTGAAGAAAGGTTGTCATGAATAATATTTTCACTTGAGAATTAATGAAATAATGAATTCCTAAATAAATCATTACATTGTCCAGTACTGTAGTTCTCTTTTATTTTATTTTTTTGCCAGGGTGGTGCTCTTTGATGGATCTCCTATGTTTTATGGTTATTTTGTTATTAAACATCCTTATGTCCAGGGTGTATTTGAAATAAAAATACAATTTACTATTAATACAGTTAACTATTCTAAAAATACTATAGGAGTGATAAGAATGGATAGGATTAGAAATAAGAGGGTGAGAGGGACAGTTAAAGAGGAACCAGTGACAGACAAGGTAGAGAGGGCACAACTAAGGTGATACGGTCATATGAGGAGAATATAACAAAGAAGATACTAAATTAGGGGGGGGCAGGATGCCAAGAGGAGAAAACTGGGTCTTGTGAAGGAGGGGGTGGTGGTGGGGAGAAAGGATACTTTGGAGAGGCATTTGTTCCAAACAGATCCTGTTAGTGGCTGAATATTGTTCATGATGATGATGATGATGATGATGATGATGATGATGATGATGATGAAAAAGACTAGCTCAATGTAAGAAAGGATGCTCTACATTGGTATTAAATGCCAGGTACAAAACACATATTAAACCTATTATACAACATGGTAGTGAAAGATAATCATGGCAGCTCAATCTCACCTAGATACACTCAAAATCAAGGCATGCAACTTATTAAAGGAGTAGTCCACACCAACCACATCACAATGGAGAGAATAATTTACTTTATACACCTGTGGATTTTAGCGTACTGTGGGATAGAGGGTAGTGAGAAAGAACTTAATATCAAAAACCCCATTCTACAGATTAGCCTCGAAGAAATATAAATTCACCATCATAAAATTTATCACTAAAAAAGCCATGAAAGTACAAATAAAAGTAGAACATTATTATCGTTGACAAGACATTCATCCCAGGAAGCCCAAAGATATCGTCTGTTGCTCTTTTCCAGTTATATACACGCCAATTTTTGTTTGTCTTTCCAACTCTACATACTTAATCTGTATACATCTCCTCTCTGTGAAATTTGTAAAGAAATTTATTATACAATGAATACAGATCATATAGTTCACTGTGGAGCTCTAAAGAGCAATTATTTAACCCGTCACTAGTGGTATACACGAAGATAAATGGAAGAGCTCCAGGATGCTGGCCATTAGCAACCAACAATGATTAAAATTATTTTACTGTAGACAAACTAAATTTAAATGAGATAAAACAAGAATGTATATACACTTTGAGAGCCACTGTTTTAGAATGATTGGATCAGTAAGAAGAAATTATAAACTCACCCAATTGAAAAAAATTAATGTACACCATCGAACGTATAGTTTTTCTGTTGTATTTGCTTAGCTTTGTCCATGACTATATTATAGTGACAACATTAGCCATTCACTTAAGTGCATTATTTCTGCTTTTCACTTATTAACACACTAATGATGCTAAACAACAAAGTGGTATTCTCACACATGTATGCCTGCCTTGAAGCACACATGCATACACACAAAATCTATGACAAAACAGTGATTAGGTATCTGATAGTCTTTTGCTATTGATGTCTCTGTTATACAAATAAAGACTTATCTAAGACTAATTATTGATGGTTAAATAAAGCATTCTTAGTAGGGCTGATGCCAATTATAAATCTGATCATCGGCTGATTATGGCACAGTCGGTAACCACCCTCCTACCCTCTAGTCAGAACAAATTAACCCTCTAAGTCAAGGACTTCCTATAAGTTTAAGCATGTTAGCTCACAAGAGTTGTCCAAAGTAACCTTCATTAGCATCAATACACATTGTAACACAATGAAGAAGTGTTGAGTATGAAGAGTAGTCAGTTTATTGATTGTGTAACATTCATAGCTCAGTTAAGTAGTTCATCTTGTTTGTCATATTTACAAATTCAATTCTACAATATGTCAAAATGTATACATAAAAACTGATTAAAGGTAATTTTGAACAATTACTGTGAGCTAACATATTCATATACTGTATTTATTATACTTTTTTTTATGTTGTTATGTTTTGTATGTTTACTTTCATACCCTTGATTCTTCAAAGCAGTTGGGAATTAAGACATATGATGACTGGACATTTCTAATTTTTTACAACCCCAGGACACAGACAAGGATACACCAGACCAACAGTCTCTAGATTAAAATGGCTGTACTATGTGGTAGAGTTTGAATCCTTTAACATTGGTATAGCTAGATGGCATCAAGGTATTTTTTAATTAATTTTAAACGTGGGTTCACTAGAGAGAAATAGACACATATCCTTCTCAAGTAAATCGGCTGACTTCCACACACAAAGCTAGGTTCAGGTATTGACCCAAATCCTTAATCCTACCTCACAAATAGGTTAAGCAGACTGAACATTACAATTACAATGGTCCCTTTATGATGAACATGTTAAAAGTGAGTCATTAAACAACTGCACATTTGGAAGGGCTTTTATCACTGAGTATTGATACTAGTGAGCCTAAGCGTTGATGGACTCAACCTTGCTCAAGGAGTGCAGCAAAACTTCTGTAAGGCTGAGGATTTGGTATATACTTGTCAGTGCCCAAGGAATAGGAACTATTATCAATCAACCATTAATATTTATAAGTGCTAAAATTCAGAACAGTATTTAATAAACTACAAATATGTAATTACGTGAGAAACGTTAGATACATCTAAGCAGCTAATGGGCAGTTCATATTGATGTGAATTAAGCTTTATTAGTATTTTGTAAGAATTTAGTAAAGTAATCTGTACCTCTATAAAAGTTAAGAAAACAAAATTTATATTATTATGAAAAGATGATGATTATGAACATTCAGTGTTGAACTAATGATACTGTCCTGCAAGTTGATGCTTGCCGTGATTTGTGTCTTGTTAGCATAATAACTTTTTTTTTTAAAGATTTATATGTAAGCTAACCAAAAGTAACAAAATAATCAAATATATTTGTATTTATTTTTTCTTTCATTTGAGTATATTCTTGATAATCTCTTTCAAGGTCTCATGTGTATGCTCAATACGTCAAGCCTATATATTAAATGAATAAATGCAAAGCAATAATAATTTTTTAAATCTCATTTAAACAATATATTGTGAATATAAATAAAATAGAATAATATATCACCATAGTTTTATAAATATTAACTAAAATAAGTTAGATTATAAATGCTGTATGGCTGGATGGAATAAAGCATTGGTCACTATAATGGTTAACTAAATGAAAGCAAATGTTTGAAATTATATTTTATATTTGAAAAATGAATGTTTAGCCAGGAAAGTATAAAATTTCATAAAATTTTTTAGTAAAAATGTTAATTTCCTGCCTGCAAATAACTTGAAGTAAATTGTATATTTTTAGCACTGCGTTTAACTACCCACTAAGATTATGGGTTATGTTGGAGACACTGACTAAGATGAACGATCCAATATTGAGTCTCGAAAAACTCGTTAGTACGCTGCGAAGATGAATGCGACCGGCGTAAATTTCGAAGTTTTAAATAAAGAGAATTACGAAACATGGAAGCTACAGATGCGTGCAATTCTCATAAGAATGATGCATGGGGCTATGTCAGTGGAACAATCGTGAAGCCATAAGCGATTATAGCTGGGCCAGCGACAATTGAAGCAAAACGACGGTGGAGAGAAGCCGACCTAAGGCACAATTTGATATAGTGCTCGCCATGAACCCGTCGGAAGTAAAACAAACTAAAGGCTGAGACCTCACAAGCAATTTGAGAAAAATTAGAGGAAATATACCAGTCTAAAGGGCCGGCATAGAAGGCTGTTTTGTTGAATAATTTATATGTCCTTGAAATTACAAGATAGCGGCGACATGCACGAACACTCAGTGTTTTTTCGACATAATGGATAGGTTGGCAGAACTTTAAGTTTACATTAATCAAGAGCTGTTGGCAGTGATGTTTTTGCGCAGCCTATCGGAGAGCTACGAAAACTTCCGTCACGCCATGTCGTCAGGAGACGCATTACCGCCTTTGGATGTGCTTCGAATCAAAGTTATGGAGGAATTTGATGCGCATAAGGAAACAAGCCTGAATTCAGCGCAAAACTCGATATATGTGGAAAAGTCGGCTGGAAGTAATAAACGAGAAAAGCACAGATGGGAGAAATTAGACAAAGACTATGGTGCGAAAAACTGTCAGAAGACAAGGAAGTCCAACGAACAATCTGTGAAAAACGTTGAAAGCGTGTGCCTAACCGCAACGAACATGTCCAATAATGGTGCATTTCGAATTGGAAATAATGTGGATCGCGTAAGCTGGTGTTTCTACGGTGGATGCACGTCTCACATGTGTGGAAGTATCGAGTCGTTTGCACAAATCAGTCGGAGCTTCAATCCCGGAAGAATAAATCTCGCTAATGGAACCTGCACGGACATCGAAGAAATCAGTACTGTGTCAATCGGGATGAGCGCGAGTAGTAATAAAAAGGTGATCAAATTCAAAGACACATTGTATGTACCGGACCTACGTGCTAACCTCATTTCGGTCGGGAAAGTTACCAACAAAGGACACAAAGTTAGTTTTAGTGAGACAAAGGCCGAGATCATCGATCAGGATAACGTGCTGCTTATCGCGAAACGGGAAAATGGACTATATTATTTCTCAGAGTTGACCGACCAGGAATGCAGGAAAATCTCAGGCCTGGATGACACCACTATTACTTCAACGAAGAATTCCATTGAGGATTGGCATTCTCACATGGGACATCTTAATGTTAAATCACTACGTGAGGCTATCAAGATGGGATCGATTCGAGGAATCAACGTTGAGGACACCAACAAAGATTTTTAATACAGTGTTTGTCTCCAGGGGAAGATGTGTCGTGCTCCATTTCCAAAGGTTTCACAGAGTGTGTCAGTACTGGGCGAGCTCATACATTCTGACATTTGTGGTCCAATGTGAGTCACTTCACACGGAAAGAAGCTCTACTTTGCTACTTTCATAGACAATTCTTTAGGATGGTGTGAGGTGAGATTCATCGAGCAAAAGAACCAAGTGATGGACGAGTTTGAAAGTTTCAGGGCACTCGTGAGCACCCAACAGGTAAAGGCGGTTAAGTGCTTACAGTCAGATAGCGGACACGAATATGTCAACAAATAGTTTGACGAACTGTTCCAAAAACACAGCATCTTGAGGCGTTTGACCGTATCTTACAACCCACAGCAAAATGGAGTTGCTGATAGGAGAAACAGGACACTGATAGAGATGGCACGCTGACTTCTAATTCAGTCCGAATTGCCACCAACTTTTTGGGCGGAGGCCGTCAACACCGCAAACTTCATATGAAATAGGTTACCAACAAGTAAACTAAAGGGAAGAACCCCGTACAAGGTTTGGTTTGGGAAAACACCGGACGTGTCCAGCTTTAGGATCTTTGGGAGTGAAGTCTTTGTCACGGACAGAATGCCGAGCAAGGGGAAGCTGGAAGTACGATCGAAGAAAGACATCTTCGTGGGTTATAGTTCAGAGTCAAAAGGCGTACAGGGTATGGCTACCAAAGCAGAGGAAGATCGAGGTCTCCAGAGATGTGATTTTCATGGACAGGATCATGGTCATGATCAACCTCTCTAATGGTACAGAATCGCATCATCTGATTGAAGAGCCATTACCATAGGCAGGTCACGATAAGTATTAAGATGTTGGGGGTTTTCAAGGTTTTCCCCCTGATGAACCATTGAACGCCGTAAGAAGAGGTCCAGGAAGGCCAAGGGTATTGCAGACCGGGCGTCCCGGGAGACCCCCCAGAGTCTATACAACGGCAAATCATGTCGTCAAGGACAACTTCGTTTTTCTGAGTGAAGTTCCAGTTGCTAGAGAAATGACAAGTAAGGATTCAACCGAATGGATGTTGGCCATGGCTAATGAAGTGGAGTCAATTCTCGCAAAGGACACATGGGATCTGGTGGACAGGTCAAAGGCATTAAGAGTGATCAGCAGTCGTTTTGTGCTATAAAATATGTACGGGACAAACAACGTTCTGGAGAAGCGCAAAGACAGGATAGTGGTGAAGGGATGTGCTCAACAGTACAGCAGGGATCTCCAAGAAACGTATGCACCAGTTACATGCCTAGATTCAATACAGTCTAGTCGTTGCATTTGCAGCCCAGAACAATATGCACATACGCCAGTATGATGTGGAAACAGTGTATTTGAATGGGAAACTGGATAGGGAGGTATACATGAAGGTACCAGATCGGTTTGAAGAAGTCCTAGAGCACAAAGTGAGTAAGAAAGGACACAAGGATCAGACCGTCAGCAGGATGAGGGCCACACTAGACAAGTTAACAGTAGGTAACATGGTCTGCTATGTAAAGAAGGCTCTGTACGACCTAAAACAAGCTGGTCGTGCCTGGAACAGACGTCTAGATGAAGAGTTGCGTACCATGGGCGCAAAACCCACCAATGGGGACCCGTGTGTTTGTATAAGGCATTGAAACGAAGAGATCATCATCATATACGTTGATGACATTCTGATAATATGTCGTAACCCCGAAGAAACCACCCGTTTTAGAGACAGACTTGGAAAGATGTTTGAGATGAAGGATCTGGGTGATCTGAAGCGCTGTTTGGGGATGGATTTCTCCAGAAACATCGATGGGATATTTGTAAGTCAAAAGATGTACATAAAAGACATCCTTCAACACTTTGGTATGTCAGATTGCAAGCCTGTTTCAACCCCACTAGATGTCGGGACGAAGCTGGCAAAGGGTGAGGCATGGTCATTTTCAGATGGTGAGAAACCCCCATACCAAGAACTAGTTGGTTGCTTGCTTTATTTGTCAGTGGCTACACGTCCGGACATAATTCATGCAGCAAGTGTGTTAAGTTACTGATGAGCGATTTTTTTTTAATTCCAAATTTTCCCAAAAAGGCTCAAACAATTAAAAAAAATAATCTTGAGATGGTTTGACCTCCTAAATAGTATTGTATACTTGATAGATTTAATAGCAAAGCTATTATGTTTGTTAACTACAGTTACAGTTGCATCTAATTATCATATTCTTTAAATTGAAAAATGACACCTGGACACGGGAATTGAACTTGAAACCTTTGACTTATTACGCCAATGCTTTAACCACTGGGATGTCTAGGATTCGTCTCGTGCTCAGGGTTATTCTTCACTCATGTTTTAAGGCAGTCTCTGTGATGGATGTGTGTAAATCTTTAGCTACATAAAATAAAGTTTGTGAGACTATGTCATGTCATTTATTGATTGTTGAAAATAGTTAGGAAGAAATATTTCATAAAAATAATATATTCATGATTATTTATGCTTTGTTCACAATTATTTTATTTGTTTATTTACCATAAATATAAATAATTTCACACAACTTTGGCTTCAAGGAAAGAGGCATTTAATAAAATAATAGAGTACATGATAAATATGATTTTACTAAAAATATATTAATACAAATAAAAGACTACCAATATTTCTTAAAATAAAAACTGAATGCTAAGAGAAGAATTTTGACATCAATATTATGAAAAAATCAATTGGTCCGGTCCTTGTTGTGAATGGTTCATCCTACATGGATAATAAACGAGCATTGTGGTGGAGGAAGGAGCCAGAGGATACTGGGGAAGGGAAAGAAGCAGCTTTGGAGTTTACAAATCAGAGAGAGAGAGGGATCCAAAAAGGTGAGACATTTATCAAACAAACCAGCACTGTATAGCTCGGCTTGTTATTTTAAATGTAAATGCAGTGACAATCAAACACAATCATTGTAATAATGGGGAGACGTGTGTTAGAGCAGCAGTTACTAAAATTTTTCTCTATAAATACTATTAAAGCCTTGTAGTTAAGTGCCCCAAATTAACAAAAAATCAATTTAGTTTTTCTCTCTCTTTTTTTTGTGTGTGTGTAAAAATCTGTTTTTCTCGGACACAAAAAAAAAATCCCTGTACTTTACGGTTTTATAGGTGGATGACAATTCCTTTTTTGAATATTGTATTATTTTTGGAAGAAGTTACAGGAAAGGTGGATAGAAACATATAAAAGGGAACGAACATAATATGGCTGTTGTAATGAAAAGTAGAAAACAGTTCCCATTAGGGGTGTGAGAAGCTTTGAAGCCTTGACTTGGCTTCGAAACAAACATCAGCTTTGACTTTGCTTTGAAAAATTTCCGGCTTCAAAGCTTCCCCAATAAAACTAATGAGAGCTAAAATACTTAACTTATGTTCAATTATAGCCATTTTGGGCTGTTGTATACATCACAAGTTAATATTTATATGGAAAAAATCTGAAGTAAATTAATTGCATGTTATGATAGTTGCTTGATTCGTCATATTAACACAAAATATTACATATTATTGTACAATAAAACATTTTCCAAGTAATTTTAGTGAATAAAGTAATTTAAATAACCACAATATAATATTTTTGCAAGTGTAAACCAACCAACAAGAAATATTTGAACTTTGATTTGGCTTCGAGAATATTTCATTATATTCAATTCGAGTTTGTTTCGAATTGAAAAAGTGGACTTTGTATACCCCTAGTTCACATTTTACATGGCTGCCATTGAATAAGAGGTAATGGCTGCCTCATGAAGAAAATTGTTCCTTACTATTCAATTCCTTGAACTAGGTTTCATTCTATTGGAACTCATCAGGAGGGAGTGTGAAACATGCAACATGACAATTTTTGAATAGATAAAATACAATAAAACTTAATAATTGATCAACATTTTTTAGTAGTCAATTGGTTTGTAAATCAAGGAACATTCACAATCTTAAAGTTTTATAAGAGTTTGTTCATACAGCCTTTACAAGCATAAGTTTTTCAGTTAGTCCACTACGCGAACTCAAACCTGACATATGATTGAGAAATTCTTGCTTCTCAACTTGCACAATAAAATGGTAAAATCCCAATTGCTTGAAGATTGAATTCACCTAGTAAAAGCAACAACATAATTTTAAGCATTATAAAATTACTATGGTAAGAAGAGTTATATGAATCACAATAGAAACAATGGAAATAATTAAGTGAACAATAATATAAATTTATTATTTTAAACTAGATAAAAATACTATGAAAAAATAATGAAAATCGATTCATTGATGTTACATGTTAATTGATAATAATTTTTCACTTTATTACTAGTTTGTTGGATTAGCAACACCTTATTCTCGAAACACATTTGTGACATAATTTTAACGTGAATTTTTTTTATGAGTGTCTGTAAAATCAGAAAAAGTATAGCAAAACTAACTTGAAATCTTAGCAAAACTATTATTTTGCTTTTATTTTTCTTCTGTACAAGCCTAAACAAATGCTAGAATAGGCCATTCACAAATTATTTTGTTCATTAATAAAAAAACAAAAATAGGTCTAACTATAACTCAAGTAGAATGTTTTAAAAATATAAGTAAGATTTTATCCCCAATTTTTAAAAAGTATTAAAAGGAGAATGAAAAACTATTATATTTTCACATATTTAAAGGAAAATAGCGAATTTAATAATATTCCTTGACTCCAAAAGTGTTTTCTATCGACTGTTAAATTAAATCTAAAGCTCTGTATCAAATATAATGTTTCAAAACCAAGCACGCTGAAAATATGTACAATCCAATTTTCATAGGAAGAACCTTATCTGACAACTATAAAAGTTCCTACAGTAGCCCCATGGCTTCTTTGGTGCTGACTGAAAGATCACAGCTGACTTCTGACAGTCAACATTTAGGTATATATCTAAATTTTGACCGTCAGAAGTGACAGCTGCTAAACACATGTTTTTGCAGATCATCTGGTTCAGCGTAGGGATACTTAATTTGGTCTGGTAACTTTTTAAAGCTGTTAGAAGTTAGCTGTGAGCTGTCAGTCAGCACCAAAGAAGTCATAAGGCTACTGTAGATCTACTTTCACACATTGATATGACAAGTCATGTGATCTGCAGTTAACATTTTTGATAGAAACTATCAATATATATAAAATAACACAAATAATAAAGTAAAATGTTATCATTGTCAAGTGCAAAAAAAAAAAAGTTTATATTTTCTAGAAGGTTCTTCCAATAAAAAAATGTAACTTTAATTTGATCAATTACCTGTTGTATAATGTTCTGCTCACTGGCAATAGGGGAAGCCTGAATATGCAACGATCCAATACACATCTTGGAGGAATGCTGCCAGAAGTGAGGCTGCCCCACACTCACAATGCCTTCTACAGCAAACACCTAAAAAATGAATGTTATAACTCACTTAATAAACATTCAATCAAATTCTACTGATCAAAAAAACTCTAAGAACAATTTCTGGTCTAACTGAACATTCATTAAGGAAAAATTGAGTGTGTTCTCTTTAGCTTAATAGTAAATTAATATTTTAGTGAGTGAATTATTTAAAATTTCGAGTGATTTTCCGTGTAAAGTTTATCCCATCATGTTACGCTCGCACTAGTTCAGAACAATCAATCTACTGTCTACCTAATCAAGGCAGTGTCATTGGATCATCACACCATGGTGTAGATGTGCTCACAAAGTCAGAGCAAGGGAGAAAGTACGCAAGCCACCATCACCTTGAGGTTTGGGTTAGAGGAAGGGAAATAGAATAGGAAAGAGTAGCCTCTCTACCACCCTTGCTCCCCCTACCTAGTGAACAATATATAATGTAATTTAGCTGTGTATATGTGGAGAAGGCCTATAATAGTGTGGATAGAAATAAATTTTGGAAAGCAATGGAAGAGGCAAAAGTGGAAAGAGGAGTTGTTATGATAGTGAAATAATGTATGAGAATGACAGGGGATGTATTAAGACTGAGAGTGGAAGGACAGAGTGGTCCCAAATAAAAAATGGAGTGAAGCAGGGAAGTGCCCTTTCACTATTACTATTTATAATGGTAATGGAAATGGTCATGAACAAAGGGGTAGGAAAAATCAGGGAGGAAAGAATGAAAGCCATGATGTTTGCTGTTGACTTAATAGTATGGGGGGAGAAGGAAGAGGAAGTACAAGAACAACTACAAGAATGGAATTAGAAAGTGAAAGAGTGTGGAATGAGATTTAGCGTGGCAAAGTGTGAAGAGATGGTAGTGACAAAGAAGAGGATAAGGCCTGGTCAAACTTTATTTTCCTCACCCCCTTACCCCCACCCCTTTTCCTTGCAGTACACATAGAGCTAATATGGCCCAAAACCTACTTAAACTCGAATATCCAAATTTTTCCGAAACCCATCTCTAATATGATACTCTTTTTACGCCTCAACTCCCTCCCTCACTCCCCAGAGATAATACACCCCCGCAAGCAAATGATAAGCAAAAAATGTCCCATTTAATGCGAATATAAATGTAACTAGGTCTAGTCACAATATTTGAATCAAGATTTTTAGTAACTTAATCTAAGGGGTAAAGATTGAGAGAGTAACTTAAAGGAAATGTACCCACATTATTATCATGCATGGGAAAACTCATTCCTAGTGCACCCATATAAGATTTGAGCCACAATACCTCATCTCCCACAATCCAGTCTACTGCAAGCTTGAAGTGTTAACATTGTATGGTTGACCTCGAGCTTCAGGACCTCATGGTTGTGAGTTCTAACTCAATTGGGGTCAACAGATATTTTTAGTGACTTCTTTAGGAGGGAAAGTAAAGCCGTCAGCTCCATGTCAATTGTGGCACGTAATAGAACCCTGGTGGAAAGTATGTGAAAATACCTTTCGCGGGAAAATTGGTAAGCCCTAACACACTCACTCATAGAAATTCCCGTGTGCTGATATAATCAGTAAGTTTAGAAGGCGCATGTTAAATATCTCAAATAAAAAATAAGCCTGTGACTATTAGCTTACCACTAATTTAGTCAATATTTTATGCCCACACCAGTGGTCACAAGTCTATACTAGATTTGCATTTAATTCCCATTGCTCATGCAACCTATTAGTGAAGAAAAAAAGCGTAGTTCCAGAATAAAACAGCATTCAGGTGTCTAAACGTTTATTTGCTATTGAGTGAAAGAGAACACGCAAATAAAATTAAGCGCCCGGTCAATGGTCGTTGGAAGTGAAGAGTCGCGCCAGCCCCCAATTAACGGTAGCAGAAGAAAGCAATTGAGTTTTAGTTGGTCTCGGTGGCTCAGTCAAATCTACAGTGTTGCCAGAGCTATCGACACTTTAGAGCCCACCTCTACCCCTCACCCTGCCAAAGAGTGGGGCTGAGTTGGCAAACAAAGCTCTAATTCTCTGCAACCTTTATTTCAGGTAGCAATCACCTTCGTATTGAAAGGAGTCAGAGTCCAAAACTTTTACAAAGCCTTGACTAGGGCTGTTAGGGGCAATAACCTAAGATTGTCCCAAATAGAAGGCAATGCATTTGTTAACTGGTTTAGGCTTTCATTGAAATTCATCCTGGCCATAGCATACACAAATTTGAAGTTTTTAGGCTCTAACATAATATGTCTATTCGTCATAAAATTGGGGTATAGTCTGGTTTGCCAGTGATGGGGAGGTTGGGCTTCAAATACCGGCTGGGTGTATGCCCACAAAGAGTGTTTTATAAGGTTTTCCACTCTAGCTTCACACAAATGTGGTTACATTTTTCTAAAATTTACTTTACTAATCCTTACCCTATTAATGCATTTAAATGGGAATATATCAGACAAGTAGCTGTACACAATACAATAAGAACAATAATAATATTAAAGTGATAAACAAAAGTCTCCTAGAAAGTAGAAACTGCACCATGCCAGAACTGAGAATACACATTAAATTACAAAATTAATTGAATAATAAATTCAATTGTTTTTGTATCTATACATTATTACATTAAAAACATGAAATAATAGTTAAATGGTGATTTATTTTAAAACATTTTATTGTATAAATAATAATAACATGAATATTAAAAAAAAATTGTCATTGCTTAAATATGACTCCAGACACACAATTAAAGGCAACAATTACTATACATTGGTAATATTATTTAAATGCTAAAGCCATCCAAATAAATTACACAAAGGAAATATACGATTATTCATTGAATAAGAGTTACCTTGTAACAATAATTATTGTTGGTATTTATCCACACTAGTAAACTTGGAGGTGTATGTAGGTGATGGAACTGACAAAGAGATCCCTGATAATCCAATAGGTACAACAGTTGACGAGTAGAGCTGAATGACCAGGGATCAAATCCCCGTTCGTGTGTCATTTTTCTATCTTTACATAAGCGCTCCATCAGAATGTCATCTTAAAACATATATTGGCTTAATTCAAAATAGTTTACAAATACTATAG
>CABEEJ010002003.1:61322-95188 GCA_901482245.1 Timema douglasi
ACGTGTAAGAAACTAATTTAATGGAAACTGACCAAGTTTTGAACACGCATAAACACCCAATAAGATACAAATATTTTTGAGTTTTGATCTTATTTTGGCCCACAATTTTGTAGCGAGAAATAATAATATTTCATAGAATATATAACTATTTTTATCATCTTCAGACGTGATAAAAAAACTGTCAAACTGTCAATCACGCAATTATCGGTCTCACCCGCTTAAGTAGACAAATTCCCTTCCTTCACCTCTGACAAGACATCTTGTGAATGTGGGGAATGCCAGGCCTCCACCGTGGTTGGGATTCCACGTTAAGCTGTAGGTCCTTCATTTCATCTCACAATCACCCTACCATTACACATTAGCGTAAGTGCGTATAGTCTGAACAGGTAGTAAGACGCGGTAATAATAATGATGATGATGATGATGATGATGATGATAATGATGATGATGATGATGATAATAATAATAATAAATAATAATAATAATAATATACAAATTATTTAAGGCGTCACTCTTGTGTTAAACGGGCCTTAAAACGACGGTGAGATTGGGGTTCGAATCCCAGTCGGGTCTACTGAAGCTGTCTTTTCCCTTTATGTTGTCCCACTAATCTGTAGCATCCTAAAGGGGAGGATGCTCAAACAATACAAAAGGTAATACAAAAAGGGGGTACAATAGGAGCGAGTGCTATGGAGTTCAAGTTTTTGAATGTTTTACCCAAAACATTCCAATACTGAAGCTTGCAACTCTCACACCTGTTGCCGAGTTTACCAAAAGGGGCCGTCTACCTCAATAAAGCAGTAAGAGACTGCAACCTGCCTATTTGTTCCCAATACACAACAGAAAAATATCAGATCAAATACCTTGGGTATGGAGGGGCATATCTAATTAAAAGGAAATAGCATAAGTCATTATAAGTCGATATTTATTAGCTATCGCTCAATTAGATATTTCACAGTTTCATTCAATGTTTACATTGTTGTAGTGAAGATATATGAAAATATAGATGAAATTCATAAACAATCATGAATTTAAGTCAATGTTATTGAGTCTGAGGTTAAATATCCATCAGATAAATAAAATGCTAACATAAGATCTCGATAAACGTATAAATGTAAATGAGACTAATTGAAAATTATGCATATAGCCAGACGGCATTACAACAGCAAATTTACCAAAATGTATATTAGCCAGCCTTTCTTAGTAGCAAATAACAGCAAGATATTCCAAAATCAAACATTAAATATTTGCCCTTTTAGAACTGGCACGTTGCAAAATAACAACAAGAATATTCTAAACTCAAACATTAAATATTTGCCCTTTTAGAACTGGCACATTGCAAAATAACAACAAGAATATTCTAAATTGAAACATTAAATATTTGCCCTATTAGAACTGGCACGTTGCAAAATAACAACAAGACTAATCTAAATTGAAACATTAAATATTTGCCCTTTTAGAACTGGCACATTGCAAAATAACAACAAGAATATTCTAAATTCAAACATTAAATATTTGCCCTTTTAGAACTGGCACGTTGAAAAATAACAACAAGAATAATCTAAATTCGAACATTAAATATTTGCCCTTTTAGAACTGGCACGTTGCAAAATAGCAACAAGAATATTCTAAATTCAAACATTAAACATTCACCCTTTTAGAACTGGCACGTTGCAAAATAGCAACAAGAATAATCTACATTAAAACATTAAATATTTGACCTTTCAGAACTGGCATGTTGCAAAATAACAACAAGAAAAATCTAAATTCTAACATTAATTATTTGCCTTGAATATAATTAATTTATAATGAATTTAGTTCCTACATTTTACGTTGACGAAAGCCGGAGCTTATCCTATCCCTGATACGACTCAGGCCCAATTGTACAATTCGTAGGCACAGGCGCCAGAATATATACCATAAAGCACAGAAAAGGGGAAGATGGGAAACAAGGAGGGATAACGTTCGAGATATTTCCAAGGAACACAACATAGCGCATGCCAATTTAGCTTCGGGAAAGCCCGTGGATGTTCGGGAATCTTCTTGGAGGGGATCTCTTCACTGCGCAAGTCAACTCAACTCAACTCAACTCAACTCGAACTGAACTTGCCCCCCCACCCCCACCCCCCAGCCTTTGCTGACAGTGTACTATTCTCCCTGTTCCGTGAAGGTGTGTCCGATGGTTTTGTGGTGTCGTTCTTCCACGCAGCCCCAGTCAACAAGCAAACGGGGTAAGTTGTCCATTTATGTTTATTTTGTGTCTTTCGTGACCCATCCGATGCTACACATCTTGAAGACAAATGTGGGTTGATTATCTCTAAAATGCTTCCTTCCTCATCCCTACCTTAATAGAGTAATTATTATATACTCAGTCTCTCTGGCATAAATTGAAAGGAAATTTGCCTAAAATATTTTTGTTAGGGGCTCTGGTTTGTTACTAATATCCTTGTCAAGTTTCAAACTTTGCTGGCCCTGGCACAAACTACGAGTCACAATGATTATCTGTAAACAAGTTTACAATAGTAGAAAAATACTTAAATAAGGAGTTAATGTCCTCCAATTGTAACAAAACTCAGTATACAAGTAGTATTTTCAGGAAAAATAAAGATCTATTTTTCTTTCTTAGAGCTAGGAACAAGCGTTTAAGGAAAAAACGCGAAAAAAATTCAACGTATTTATCCAACCTTAACCAATCTAGGCATTCTCGATACATAGTAAGCCTTTAGTAAATCATAATCATTTTAAAATTATAATATTGTTACTAAAAAACCACACGAGCGACCTAAGTCAAACCGAAACAAAATTATTTCAAAAAATATATTTGCTTTATTCAGTTTCAAAAAATACACATAAAAAATGGTCCCTTGCTCTAGTTATTTTGAAAATATATATTTAAGAATTAATAAGATACACTCGCTTAGATCAGCACAGAATATATAAAGGTTTTAATTGTGGTTATACCCCACTTGTTATTAGTAGAAATTGGTTTATTATGTGAGAAACTATTCCAAATTATTGATGCAGTTGTAATTTTGATAAAAAATACATTTGATCCTTATAATAATACAGATTTCCAGTAGTAAAATGTCTCAATTTTATCCTAAAGCCTACAAGGTTAAATATTTAATTAGATTATCTAGAAAAAAGTAAATACAATATATTTGTATGAACTATTTAGAAAAAAAGACAATATTAATTAAAATAACCCTCTCAGTTACAAATGTAAAAACCCTTGAAAATTTATTTTTAAGGTCTTAATACCCCACCTGGAGTTATTCTAATGAACCCACCTTGTCCCATTATCTGGGAGCCTTGATTTCCAAATCACTTTTCCTCCCTATGTTCTTTATTACTCTCCTTTATATAAAGAATCGTCTTTGGTAATCGGGTCGGGTGAGGATGTTTTTTCCTAAATAGTTTCCTACTCTCCACTAACAATTCCTTTAAATTCAACCTTCCTCATCCTTAACCCATTATAATAATTAGTACATAAGCGTATAGGCCGGATGAGTAGTAAGACGCGGTGGCAAAAAAAAATATTGTCATTCTCTGATTGTAGAGATGTCTAATTTATAGGTCATTTTTACATGCTTTAATTAATATTTTGGTAATTTTTAAATGGTTATGTTGAATATTAATAAGTTTTGTAAACGGACTAATCAGACATTTTATTATTCCTCATACAACTGTTGGAATGAGAAGATAATAAATATAAATTTCGAATGAATCTATACCTTCTCTACTTACATGGTTGGAAAAGCCATCTTCCTAGTGAGCTGCTGCTACTAAACTGAAATGGTGACATTAGTGAAAGCGGTAGCTAGAGTTTGTAAATCAAGGTTAATTGTTTAGCAAAATGCAAGTGTAATTATTGTGGTTTTGCGTTGCAAACATTTTAGTTTCCGCTTGTCAAGTGGGTGTTTGATTTAGTCTCGTGCTAATTAATTTTTCATTGTCTTTTTGGTCTTTTTTTTTTGTAAATTTAAATTAATTTTTGGGCATTTTTAATGTGATTATATAGATTATTTTTTAGACTTTTTGGGTCATCAAAATCCGGACCGCGCTAATTATGAAAACTTTTTCAAATAAGTGCGTTTAATACAGTGGTTGTTTAATTTTTTATCAGTAAGATTTATCCAATTCACCCAGTTGGGATTAGAAGTTCAAGCTCAGTTAAGAACAGCCCATTTGTTGCGAGTCAAACGCCTTAAACTACTCGACCATCCATATAGACTACCCTTGTTACTAAATACTTAATTTAATAACACAATGGAGTGGAGGTAAAGTTCCAAAGGAAATGTACCAGCATCTGCTTGGAGAAAGGGTGATAAATATTTACAAATAAAACTATTCATAGTGCGCTGGGATTTGAACCTTGATCTCTTCGTAACCGAAAATATAGTCAAAGT
Organism: Timema douglasi; assembly: GCA_901482245.1. Classification (NCBI taxonomy): domain Eukaryota; kingdom Metazoa; phylum Arthropoda; class Insecta; order Phasmatodea; family Timematidae; genus Timema; species Timema douglasi. The sequence goes on from CABEEJ010002003.1 coordinate 65,732, forward strand.
AAGCCTAAGATTCTAGGCCACGTGACGTCTGGTGTGTGAATTTTACAATTAGGTCTAATAATTTTTATAAATTAACTATAATTAACCTCACTGCCAAAACAAAGTAATGACAATATATTGTGTTCAAAAATAATATTTTAACTTAGCTTATTTTTTTAAATATTCTTAAGTAGTATTTTAACTTAACTTCTCTTTAAATATTCTAAAATAATTTTACGCCGCTTCTTTCGTGGTGCACTTAAACGAAGTTAGCTTTTGTTTCTTATTCTTTCAATAAAAAGTAATTTAATTTCACGTTTGTGATGTTCTTGTGGATATCCCGAACATGTGCTAAGACATGGTGCATAGAAGAAAGTTAATAATTCAAATAAATACTTCGGAAAAACACTTTACAGTAATGATAACATTTTTAATTTAAAATGTACCGGTGGTTCAGATTGAACGCCAACCACACTCAGGCAGATACATTAATTCCTATGTTTGATTTAAAACATTTGAAACACAATTTTAAAGTTTCAAAATGTTGGAAGAAATGATTTCTCTCTTCTTCTCTTTGAAAACGATCGTGGCAACGCTGTAGAGGAAAGACAGTGGACAGTTGCCAACAGATACACATAGTTCCTTGTTTGACAACAAACAGCGTTACACTACGGCTACCAAACTGTTTAAAATTTTAATTCTTAAAATAATGTTTTAAAATTCAGTATTAAACTAATAAATTATAAAAAAATAACTAAAATCAGTAGAAAAATATTATCTAGCCTTGTGTTTTCTTCTTTTTCCAACATTAATACTTACATCCATATTAATCTAATTAAAGTAATTATTCATTTTTTTTAAATATAAAAAACTAATAGAACAATAAATAAAAATTCTAATCTAAGAAAATTGAAGTAAAAATAATTCTGCTTTATATAGTAAAATTCAATTTTGAATATATCACTTAATGAAGTCATTATAAGCAAAATAGTCTGAGGCTGAAAATTTGATAGTTTTCATTGTATAATTTAATTAGTATTAGTAAATGTTTAACAGTCTTCTTTCTAGATAATACAAATACCTTTTCATTGATGAAAACCAATTTCAAATCCATAGAACGGTTTTGTCACAATCTTTTATTTAGTATTACCATGTTTTAATGGGTAAACAAGTGTTGACCAGCCTCTTAATATCATCGCTATACTCTTTATGTACAAATACAATAAGCTTGAAGGGAGGCAGATAATTAAACCATAGTGCACCTTATCAGGGTTGAACCTCAACATCCCAGATTCAGGCGGCACAAACCATACTAACTTTGTAAATAAGTTTAATAATAAGTTTCATAGGAACATAAATTACAAACCTGATTGAGAGCTTGTGGAATGTGTTCTTCAATATGTCGAGGTGTCCTGAGAAGAAGCACTAGGGCAGAATGTTTTAGAAGAGGTAAGACGCTGAGGAAGATGAGCACCGCAATAAAGATGGAGCATACAGGGTCAGCAACGTACCACCCAAACTGGTCAATCAATATTGAAGAAAAGATTACACCAACACTGCCAAGGGTGTCAGCCATCACATGTAGAAAAACACCTAGAATAGTAAAATTCACATACAAACAAAATTAAAAAGCTGTTTAACACTATTAAGAGCGTGCATCATAGCAGATTTAAGTCAGCTCCCGGATCACGTGAGGTATGGAGATTAAAGAGAAAAGAAAATACCAAGATATACCAGAAATGTGTGTAGTGCATTCATATTCGAATGATTACTTGGAATTTTCCTCAGTGACGATGGGAGACAAAGCGACAAAGTTTTTTGTTAATAACTACAGTATGTCCCTATGAAACCCTCTTATTTTTTGGTGATGTTCATGAAACCCTTTTAGCAACTTAGTCACTTGTGGTCTAGAGATTTCTGTTATGTTACAATCAGAGGTGATCCAAATAAAGAACAATGTTCAATACCGCTCTTTTGTATCTTGTGCAAACAAACACTATGATGTTCGACTAACACAATGAAAGGTGAGTGGGGTTGAACTGTGGTCCTGCCTGTGAGGAAGCCAGAGAGCAAGACCATGTAACCTGCCCTCTAACGCCACATATGGCGGGCCCAAAGTTCAAGAGTGCGCGGTGATGTCAGAGTAACATCATACTCTACATTTATTAAGACAGAATAAAGATTTGTGCACAATACTTAGCTATGAAGGGTCAAAAACAGCCTTTTCAATGCAGTTTTTATCCATATATTTATTATTTCAACCTTTTTTTTTGTGTTAGTAACTACTATTAACTCTTCATCTCCATTAATGTTTAATCATATCTGATCCACATGCAATAATGTTGGTGTAAATTTACAATATCGAGCCGATTGTATCACAGAGTTGATGGGCATGTGATGCACACTCTTAAGCTAGAAAGAAAATGAACTGTGACACACGAAACAAGTTTGTACTAAGTGAGAAGAATAAGTATTTACTCAAACACCTTTTTACTAGAACTATGCGCATATATTCGAGAAAATTAGCAATAATCTTTTTAAATAAATAATCAAGCTTGGGTCTAAAAGATTCATTGGCTTGAAATTTGTAACTCTTTGAAAAAGGTTATATCTTTGCCTTGTTGTGTCTAGTGATGAATGACTCATTGTTTACTCTCCTCACTGCTTGGTTATATGTGGATTGTGAAATGAGGAGTGTGTGAAAAGGGAGGGGTCGGGGGTTATTTGGTTAGTTGGGAGGAAGAACCCAACAAAGAAGGTACTGTAGAGCTTGCTATAGGAATATCAAGGTTATTATTTAAGTAAACTTATGTTGAATGAAGGAGAAAATGAGGTTTAGATAAAGGATTTATAGTTGTGTTAGAAGACAACTAGCTTAGCGCAGGACTGTATCAAGTTTTCCTTAGTGCAAATTCCTTCTATGCACGTCCTAAAAGTCATTAGAGTTTAACTTTCTTTGGGAGGAGGTCAGCACAAGTGAATAACTCCACTCCAGATGAACATGGATTTAAAGGAGTTTTTTTAACTTTAAAAAAAATTACTAAATTTGCACATCTAGATCAAAATTAACAATATTTTTTTTAAGCTGTCCTTAATAAGATTTTTAAATGAATAATAATTTTTTCGGTTCCTATCACAGTTCCTATGTTTAATAAAATTAATCCCATAATTTATTAATCATCATTATGGCTTGCTTTTTTTTTTAATAATCTAAAAATATTTTCGTTTTGATTTTTAAACACTAATTTTCTTTCAAATATCTGAGTAATATTTAATTAAAAAAAAAAAATCAAATAATTAAGTTTTAAATGGATGTTTTGCCCAACTCAAGCTCGACTCGACTGGAAAAACTGGTGCTTGCAGACCCCTAATTTGTACACAATGTAGTTAGAAACTTTGAATCTTACAAAATTATTCAAAAGATTGGTCACAAAAAAGTGAGGTTCAGGTTTTGAGAAATTGTTGTACTCCCTTGGAATTGAAGGATCCCCAAAATAGGAAGTCTACAACAAATATGTATAGAAAACTAAATTATTTAAAAAAAAAAAAAATATATATATATATATGCATTAACAAAATATTAACTAATTAATAGTTATTATTTAACTATTCACCTAAAAGATGCACTCATTTAAGTCTCCTATTGTAACATTTAAAATAAATTGTTTTTAGTACATCTAACATGGTAATGATGTTTCTTGGAATGAACCGAATTAACAGGCTTGAATGAAGGAGAGAAACCATTTTGTTATCGCCTGTAAGATCGTAGTTAAGGAATAAAAAGGGCGAAAAACAGTTTAAATACCAGAACAACTATCAGAACGAGAGTTGGTAACTTATGTAAGCTTACTACTCCCCTCCACTCTTGCTATAAACACGCCTAGCTACCCAAAACATTATTGGACGGTATTATTGGTTAGTAAGTGCAAAGCGGCAAAAGATAGGGTCAAACTATATTAGTATAAGCAAATTGTATGCTGTATTTAATTTGTCTTCATCATCGTAAATTTGAGTTAGCAGAACAATTAATTTGATGCAAAATACAATTTTAGCAAGCTTTATTATATTGGACATCTTGTTGTCATCATCAACTGATTCCAGCCTGTGGCCAGGTCAGTTTAGTAAAATGCCCCAATCTTCCTTTTATTCTTCCTCCTTTAAAGACATATATTCTTCTACTATCACTTGATTACTTCTGTTATCTGCTCCACCCATCTCGTTCTTGGACTCCCTTACAGTATTTTCCCTATATGCTTCCTCTCTTAGACATCCTCTCCTTTTTCACCTTTATTACATGCCCATACCACTTTCTCTACCAACTCATGTATTCCCACTCTTTTCTGGATAGCCTAATTCTTACATTTCATTTCTTAAACATAAAAAGAGAAAATTTGAATAATTTGAAACAATTTTTTGTTGATAAAATTAAAAAAGAATAAATAATAAATAATTATTAAAAACTTAGAGCTACAAATCACAAATACTAAATATACAATCATGATAAGGCGCAAATATGAAGCATTACATAATTTTGTAAATATATGAGGCACGTCCACAAAGTAAGGTTCAATTAATTTTTTATTATTAACATTTAGCACAGTGTCTTACCACCCGTTCGGGTTATACGCTTTAAGTACTAACTATGCTAATGGATTAGGAATGGGAAAGGTTGAATTAGATGAAGTGAACCCGCATTTGCGTGGAAGGAGAGTGGGAAACCATTTAGGAACCCTCCCCCCCCTGTTCACTCGACCGAGATTCGAACCTCGATCTCCCCGTCCTCAGCAATCAAGCTCAACACGACTAGCGCGTAAGCTAACTATGCCATCGAGGCAGGTTTCGATTAATTAATTTAAAGAAACTAGTAGGGATAGAAAAGTTTTATAAAGGGCTAAAAATACATGCATACCTCCTTTGTTTTTCCATATAGTCCCCATTGACTTCAATACTTTTTTTTATGTCTAGGCACCAATTTCTTTATACCCCTTTAAAAAAATCTGCCGCCAGGGGTTTAAGCCAGTGATTCACACCATTCTTCAGTTTATCATCTTATGAAAAACTGTAAGAGGGCAGCCAATGCTTCATGTTCAAAAATAAGTGATCGTCACTTGGAGCAAGGTCTGGGCTGTAGGGTGGGTGGTCCAGCAATACCTATCCAAACTGCTGAATCAGCCGAACAGTTTGAGCTGTAGTGTCGGCTTGAGCATTGTTGTGAAAACGAAGAATCCCTGATGTCAGCATGGCATGTCTTTTGTTTTGAATTATTCGTCTGAGTCTTTTTAAGGTTTCAGAATATCCTGCAGCATTAATGATTCTACCTTGTTCAAGAAAATCAACAAGAAAGACAGCCTTCTGGTCCCAAAAACTAGAAGCCATAATTTTTTTGATGGAGCGTTTCTGTTTGAATTTTTTTACCTTAGGGGATTTTGAATGATGTCACTGCATCAATTATTGTTTTGTTTCAATATTCGTACAAAATCCAAGTCTTGTCAGCGATTATGATTTGAGAAAAAAGTTAATCTACTTCCTTTTCAAAACGCTGCAAAAACATTTAAGCTGACTTAACATGTTTTTGTTTGTGTGCTTCAGTCATAATTTTGGGGACCCATCTAGCATAAAGCTTCTTGTATCCTAGCTTTTCTGCCACAATTTCGTGAATGAGTGATTGTGAAACTTCTGTAAGTGTGAAACGAAGGTTCTCACCAATTTTCATGTCCACATGTTCCAATAAATTGTCAGTCACCACACTTGATCAGCCTCTACACTCCTCATCATTAACATTGGTGCGACCTTCTTTAAGCAGACAGACCCATTGTCTCACCTTACTTTCATTCATGATATCAAGCCTGTGAACCTTACATATCCAATGATAAATTTCTGCAGCGTTAAGATTTTCCACTAATAAAATTTGTATGACACTACGAACCTCACAACTGGTGGGATTATTTATGACGGCACTCAGTTATATCCCTCTCACAGAACATCAGATGAGGATAAAACTGAAGTAAAGGGATCAACAGAAAGCTGATGAGTCAATCTATGCTAATGCACATGCGTGACCCTGCCTACGAGTCTATTTTGGCGGTCATATCTCATTGGGCCTTACTTTGTGGATACACCTTGTATAACTATGTTTGTTATTATGTTTATACTTTTTATTTTTTATTTAAAAAAAATGACCATTAAATATTGATGTTAACAATAATAATAATTCTTTGGTTAGCCATTTACTTTATATAGAACACTCAACTTTCTAAACAATCTTATTAATTTATTAACAAACAGTACGTGTAAAAAGTTCTGAAAGTTGAATCTTAAATTAAGAGCAACCAAAGCAAAATAGTATATTATGGACAGTAAAGTAGAGCATTGGTGTACCAAGCTAAAGAGGCCCCAGGTTCGATTACTGTGTCCATGTGTCATTTTTCAATTTAAATAATCTGATATTAAGATGCTGCTATAACTATAACTAACAAATATAATAGCTTGGTGGCTTAATCCATCAGGGCTGTGCCATGCTATGATGCAGAGAGGCGGCCGCATCAAGCGGCCTCGTAATGGGTCAGCATAAGCAGCGAAATAAAAGAACCATTCAATAATTAAAAATCTTTATGCAACGCTTTTCTATATTGGTCTATGTTATTTTGATATTGATGTATACGATTTATGATTCATCACACGCCACTGCTTAAGCGCTTTTAGTATCCTTTGATTTCGGTTTCTAGTGCAGGTGCATCATTGGCGAGTGCTCGCCAAAAGACTTTTGATCCAACAGCGCGAAGTTATTATTTTGTTTGTAATATACCACGCGGCCACTCCTCAAAGTTGAGGCGGCAATTATCACAAAAGACAATTGCATGTGTTACGTGTTGATAGTTCTGCTATGAACTTACAATTATTTACAATATTTGATTTTAATGTTAGTTTGTCTCTAAAAGTGGCAAGTGGCTGTGCTGTGTTTAAATCAGTAAATCATATATATAATATATCTGTATCAGTATAATGTTTTTACATTTATACTAATTCAATTTTTGTGTTTAAAAAGTAGATCAGGTAAGAAAATTATTGTTTTTTACAACAATTATAGTTACTTACTATACAATAGGAACTCAAATTAAAAAGTAGCATTTGCATGGACTGGTTATATCTCGGGTGCGGAACGTGTGCCTGTGTGTGATAGAGAGTTATTTAGGTAATATTGGGCTACTTTTGCGTTCTGTTTGTGATAGAGAGAGAGTTGCTCAGGAAATATTTGCATTTGCCTACTTTTGCCTTTATTATTTATTACTATATTTTTACCAAATTCATATACGTTGAAGTGGAAGCGATACAATAACATGTTTAAGAAAGGCATATGTCAAAACGGCTGTTAGCTGTCAATTTGACAGATATTTGTTATCTATTTATTATGTTCTGTTACCTACAAATCTTACTAGCTTTGAAATTCTTTTCTATCATTATTTTATCTACCCTATTTTAATAGCAGTATAACCATCATCATATTTAATCATTTTCAATGATCCCCTCCCTCCGGATTGCATCTTTGAGAAGGATTGTGAATTTTTATTTAATATTTTTATTATATCATGGAACAGAAAAAGAAAAAACTGTCTGGTAGTCAATATAAAAAGAAACGCTTTAAGAAAGAGGAACAAGGGAGAAGGGTAAAACTGTAGTAAATTGTTGTAGTTGATAATTGATATAATTATTTTAATGTATTTTATATTTTCAAAATAAAAATAATATTTGTACATTTTGTACAGTTTTTTTTAAGAAATCACAATCAAAGGTTATTTTAAAGAAAAAACATTTAAGGGGTGGCATTTCGAAGACTTGCATCATACTAAGAAAATCTACCGCAAGGCCCTGTAATCCATCATGATATGTGCAGTTGTACAGTTGTAATTGTACTAGTGGCAACATAAAGTACTACCAAGTCGATGGTGGTTATGTTATCTGATAGCTATTGATCTTAATTGTCACTCGATTTATGCACATCCACCACAAACTCTGCCTTAATAAAAAATTAGTGAAGAATTATCCTGGGCACAGGTGACTCCTGGATTACTTAGTGGTTAGAGCATTGGCATACTAAGTTAGAGGTACCAGGTTCAATTCCCATGTCCAGGTATCATTTTTTAAATTTTGAAAATATAAAGTAAAGAAAAGTAAGCATTCACTTAATGTGTAAATATTTAATATCACCAGTGCAACAATGTGTTGAGTACTGTAGAAACCATCACTTTTCAACTACTTCTTTTGTATTTTGTGTCAATCAAGCAAAGTAACGTAGTGAAAATATCTTTATTTTTCTAATAGATAACACATTTTTGTATATAAAATATACACTTTGTCAATTTCTAAATTAAATACATATGTAATTTAAAATATATATGTAATTTGGAATAAAGCACTAGACTAAATTAATCATGGTTTAAATTATTAGCAATAGGCGGGGATGGTAGCCTCTCCCTGAATCTAAAGAAACTTTTATGGGGCATTGAAAGATAGTTTTTAAAATATCTTTAAATAAATAGGAGAGAATTGTAGAAAATGAAGCACAACTAAAAAAAGCAAGGAAAAAAGCACATATTTGCAAATGAGGTAACTGGTAGAAAGCCTGACCAGGTAGTTGGCTTCAGTAATACCAACTTAGTTGTTTAAGGATTTCAAGGACATTTTAGTATATAAGATAAGTTTTCATCTTTCAACAACTAAGCCAGTAGCACTGAAGTCTGTGTATAGCCTGAACATGATGTTGTGATAAAGAAAAAAAATACTGAAGTCAACCTTCCTGTTTAGTCTACTACTATATGCTAAAGAATATGCTATGTGAAATTGGAATTTGGTATTATAATTTTTAAATGTGTGTGCTTTCCACTTTTATTTGTGGTTAATTTTTTAAAATTTCTCTCATATTTATTTGATTATATGTATATATTCTTAGTGAAATTTATCGTGTGTGTGTGTATATATGTATATATATATATATATATCAGTGTTTTTTGTGTCTATTAGTGTTTCAATTAAATTGTTTTTCTACTCCTATAAAGCTCAGGTATGCTGGATATCCTTAATTTAAGCAATATATTATAATATTTTATGTTAGTTGACACCTTAGCTCAGTCAGTAGCGTGTCTGTCTACTGAACTAAGGCTCCCAGGTTTGATTCCCAGCATCGCCGAAAAATTTATCATGGGTGAAATGTAGGTTTATCCTTTTGCAGTGATAAATTAACAGCAGGCGAATGGATGTTGTGCCTGTCCTAGTCTTAAGTTAAATGATAAGACAGGCCTAGCCAGGCAGTAATGGATGGATTAAAAATAATATTAGCTATGCCAATTTGTGTTTTCTGGGAAATCAGAACTTTCATTATTTTGTTCATTTAGGTAAAAGACAAACCATTAGGGTAAATTATACTAGTGAAATTTTAAATTTCAAACAGTAAAGAGTTTAGTTTACTATTATTTAGTCAAAATAGATAAATAATGTATTTAAAAATGTATCTACTATTTACCTATTTTAATGCTTTAAGCTTGAATCTAACAGAAAATTGTAATAATAAATGAATAAGCAATGTATCTAAGCATCAAATTCAGCACTTTTGTATTTGTGAGACAATCTTTTACCAATGAGCACCGACAGGGCCACAAAGCCTGTCCCATTATTAGGCTTATTCTCCAGGTCTAGGTTTTATTTTGAGTGTCACTTATCAACTATATATTTTGATAATTAAAACAAAATATGGTTAACTGCCCTTTAAGTAACAAAGCAAACACAATAAACATACCTTGCATGTTGGCATTGTGTGAGTGCCCGTGACTACCGTGGGAGTTATTGTGATGATTGTCAGAGCCATGAGTGTGGCTATGCCTAGATTTGAAACAAACAAAAAATAATAATAGATAATAGGATAATGTATTTCCGACACCTTAGCTCAGTTGAAAACGTGTGTATCTATTGAGCTAGGAGTCCCGGGTTCAATTCCTGGCATGGCAGAAAAATTTATCATTGGTGAAATGTAGGTTTACCTTACCACAGTTGATGAATATAGAGGTGCCTCTATAAAGGTTTCAACTGACAAAGTTTCATTAAGTTCTTTTTCAATGTAAAAAATTCCTTATAATGTGATGTATCATGTGATACCATCTTTTGGCTAATTTTTTAAAACTATTTTGTATTGTGGATGAGCAAAAATAGTTTTTTTTTACTAAAGTCATGTGTAGGCCTATAACTTTTTTCACAACTTTTCAGAAAAATGTGTCAAATGTCAGTTGCAACCTTTTAGGAGGCCGAGGACTGGATATTGTGCCTGTCCTAGTCTTACGTTAGATTATAAAGTATATTAAGTTACAACAAGCCTAACAAGCAGGTAGTGGAAAATTTATGGTTTGAATAAAAATTGACCCAGGTCATAGGCTGGAAATAGAAGTGGATATAAAGTAAAGATAAAGTATTATTTTAAGGTACTAAAAACATTTAGTAGACTATTACTTGCACACTAATAGATTTTTTTTTAGCAATGCCGTCTTACTACCTGTTCATTTTGTAAGCAACTAACAAAGTTTTTTATTTTATTTATTTTAGATATTTAATGTGCACTTTCTGAACCGATTGATTATATTTGCACACAAGAATTTCTATAAGTGAGTGTGAAAGGGTCTAAGAATTTTGCCAGAAAGGTATGTCCATGGTTCTTTTACATCCCACATTTGACATGAGACTGACAGTTTTACTTCCCCTCCAAAGGAAGTTGTACTACAGATTTTTATCGCTCAAGAAAAATCTGTCAACCCTGGGTGGGTTTAAACCCACGAACACCAGGTCCTGAGGTAAGCACTTTACCCCAAGACAACTGAAGTTGACAACAACAAACAAAGTTGATTGCAAGGTTAGTGTTCGCAACCATCCCAAGAGGGACCAGTTAAATTCTGACTGACTGCACCGAGTTTGATTCATCCACATTATGCTTTTCCAACATCACTCCAAGCAAACACTGGTTAAGTTCCTCTTACTTAACTTCCTTGTCCGTTCTCACATGCTTTACTTATGCTGCTGTTAGCTTGTATTGAATGTATAAGAAGAAACTTACTATTAAAGGTTTAAATAATGTCTTTATTGAATAATATCCCATTCAAAAATTGAGGAATATCAGCTCGTGTGATATTAAATTCACCCTACTAATACTATTCCCTAAGACTAGATGATTAGGTGGGCAATAACTTACACACTGACACATTATTCAACTAATAAAAAGTAATTACGAAGAAAACATTTTTATCAATGTTATAGCATGTGCTAATAAAAAAGATCATTTGTGAACTTAATCCAAATCTTAGCTTATCAACTTGAAATTATTTTGAATGTAATATAATGTTATCAAAAGAGATTGGTTCTGAAAAAAAAATATTTAAAAAATAGGTTCAGATTCGAAATTTTTAAGTTTTATAAAAACTTATACATTTTTGTTCATATTTGTGATTCTTATCTAATGTTTTATTACCCAAATGCAATTATTCAATTTGCATCACATTAACACATAAATACAATTTGTATCAGCTGAACACAATGAGACAATTTTTATCATCTGGATGTAACTAAACAATATCATCATCACCGTTTCCAGCCTGTTTAGCCAGCAGTTTAGTAAAATACTTCCATCTTCCTTTATCCTTCCACCATTCTTCCCTCTTTCATTTCTTCCATTCTTCTACTCTCACTTGAACACTTTCTACTACCTGCTCCTCCTGTCTCTTTCTTAGCCTCCCCTGTGGTCTTTTTCCCACATACTTAATTTCCAACATTTTCTTCGGCATCCTATCTTTTTCCATCCTCATTAAATGCCCATACCATCTCAGCCTTGTTTTCTCTACTTGCTCATGTACTCCCTGTACCCCCACTCTTTCCTGAATAACTTCATTCCTAATCCTGTTTCTACTTGTGACAGTTAACATGCACTTAACAAACTTCATTCCCATGGCCTCCACTTTCCCAGTCTCTCTTACGTTCATAGTCCATGTTTCTGATGCATATGTGACAATAGGTATAAAGTACACCCAGTACAATATTTAAAAAACAACACAAAAAAACAAACAATGTATGTTACCTAAATGCTATGATTCCTAATAAATTGACAATAAGTCCTCCCACTGACACTATTAGAAGCCGATGAGTGTTGACATGGGGTGGATCAATCAGTCTAGTAATTGCCTCCGAGAACACAAACAATGAGATAACCAACAGGAATAGACCATTAATAAATCCAGACAGGTCTTCAACACGACTGTACCTGTAACCCAAAGTAACAGTATACAAATAAATACAAAATATGTATGTAAGTTTACAATAAGTTATAGTAAAGAAACATATTCAATTATGATTTATCTTTCTTTCATTAAAATTTTCGACATAGTAAAACGGGGTAAAATGATAATTCCAAAAGCTGTGTTTTAAATATGGTCTACAATTTTTCAGTGTGTCTTTATATTTTATTCATGGTGTCATGTCTACTCAACTTGACCTATGAAATTCTCTGATTTATTTCCTGATTTCCTCTGATCATTTCCTAAAATTCCTGACTCAAAAGAATGTATCCTTTCCCGCACAATAAGCTGAGGCTTCGGTGTGGGCAGGCAGGGGGAATGGACCCTCCTGTTTTGTCTCCCTGTAACAATCTAATGTATCCACCCCCCCTTCTTTTCAATTTTTTTTATTAATCAGTTTTAAAATTAATTTAATGAACACTTTTTCTTTATTTGTATATTTGTATTAACATAGTCTACTAAGAATTAGAAAATCTGATAATATATTATACAGCTACAAACAAAAAAAGACAATTTGATTCATATTCTAGTTTACTAATTTAATGATTTTTATATTTCGTATTTTTAGAAAAAACAACCTTTTCCCTATTTTTTTATTTATCAAATTCACGACTTATTCCCTTTTTTCTAGACCACTTAAAATTCCCGGCTAATTTCACTTTTCCCAGATTTTTCCGGATTGTAGACACCTTGTTTATTTTATAAATTTATTTGGATTTTCAACAAAGGTGTCATCTTTCAATTTTCAAAGAGTATGATATTTAGATGCAGCTATAACTGTATCTAACATATATAATAACTTGACTAATTAAGCCATCATGATATGTGATTTCTACAGTTTTTATTGTACTATTAGCAACATAAAACCCTCTTGACTCGAAGGTGGCTGTGTTATCTGATATTTGTGATCTTAATTTATCACACATTTGTAGCTGACAATTTCACCACATCCATCATAGACTCTGCCTTAAAATATGAGTGAATAATGACCCTGGGCATGGGAAGATTCCTGGATAGTTCAGTGGTTACAGTTTTGGCATACTAAGTCAAAGGTCCCAGGTTCGATTCCCATGTCCTTATGTATTCTTTTTCAAATTAAGGAATAAATTTTTAAGTTTTACTATGGTAATTTTCAAAAATTTTTTCCTTATCTATTAAAATTGTGTAGTTTTTATGAATATGCCTGCTCCAATTTTACTTCATCGATTTTCCCCTTCAATGGTAATCCTAATTTAACGAAGCCTTTACCTGTGTCATTGGTTGCATGTTTCAAGACGCTAGTCTCACAAGAGACTAAATTGCCAAAGACGGGGATATTAGGACTCAATCCCGGTCAGGTGCAATGAGGGTGGTTTTTCCTAAATTGTTTTCCACTCTTCCTACATATAAATGTGGGTGCACTTCCTCTAAATCAAACCTTTCCAATCCCTAAAACATTAGCGATATTAGTACATAGGTGTACAACCCAAATGTGGGTGTGGTGCTAAATAAAACCTAAAAAAAAAGAAAAAAAGTTGTGTGAGTCCTAACAGTAAGGTGTGGTAGGACAAATACAAGTTAAAACTAACGAATAACAAATGGCTGGAAATAAATTTGTCTAAGGTGCTATATATTTTATAAATGTTTTCTTACCCATAAGAGAAAGTCTTAGAAGGTTTCCAGCGCGCCATTACCGAGGCTAACAGGCCCATGACTAGAGCTGAACAATCAAACAACATGTGGAAGCCATCCGAGATAAGTCCCAGACTGTTAGTCCAAACACCATACATGAACTCCACCATAGTAAAGCCTAAAATAAATACAAATCCATTCTGGAAACATCTTTAAGATATTCACTTTGGTGACCAAATGGTCTAAGGTGTCGCGCTTTTAATAGACAAACCACCAACAATGGGAATAACAAGGTTCAAATCTCGGTAGAATGTACAGAGGGTCATTTTTCCTAAAATTATTTTCCACTTTCTCTTGATGCAAATGTGGGTATACTTAATAGGAATTCAATATTGATCACCCCTAACACACTGGCATAAATAATACATATGATTATAATCTGAATAGGTAGTAAGAACGTGGTGTTAAAAGAATATTAACAAAATGAAAATAAAAAATTTATTTACTAAATAATTTACTTTATTAGTTTTAAAAATAAGTACTGATATTGTACAAAATAAAAGTTTATTTTTGTACTAACAAGAATGCAAAAATTATCTTTGGTAAAACATCGAGTTTAAACTGAGAATTTTGTTTAATCTTTTAAATGACTTAGAAAACCAATAGTAATTAAAGGTAGCCTGGAATAGTTTTGGGAATTAGATGACATGAAAAATAGAAAAATAAAATAAATACATATATTTTTCACCATGTCTCAATGCCATACTGTATACATTTTAATTATGCTAATGAGGTATGGATGAGCAGGACCCTGGGTAAACTTTGTTTGTGGCGCCTCCAGTTATCTGTTTTACTCTTCCACAGCGACCCCCCCCTCCTCCTCCTCAAATTAAAAAACTTAATTTTTGTTCAGTGTTATTTGTAGTTTGCCCCTATATACAATATCAGGAAATGCGCTAAAGGTAAATACATGTCCTAATTAATGCTAAAAACCGTGTTTATATATATATATATATATATAAGGGTTAATTTTTTCCCAACTCTCTGTTCGATTTTATTTCCTTATCAATGGGGTTAAAACGAAGAACTCACATAACTTGTTCAATAAATCAAACTACATGGTTATGTTTTTATTTCTTTTACACTGACAATATTTGCTAGATCGCCTATATAGGGAGCATGCAAGAAATATTTACTACCTTAATTTGTTTTTTCCCTGTCACATAAACAAGCATGCCCTCCCCCCCTCCCCCACATTGTAGGGACCTGTGCGGCTGCACCATTCGCACACCCTTAAGGGTAGCCTTGGGGATGAAAATGGTAATGATTAGTGTATATTTATTCACATTTGCTTGGAGGGAGAGTGGTAAATAATTTAGAAAAAACTACCCTTAGTAAGCATAGAAATTTTGCAGGTTATATATATATAATTTTAGAAATGTGATCAAATGTTAAATTTATTTGTGTGTGTAATTTTGGGACTATATTATCAAGTCTGTAAAGCCTAACTAGAAGTAAAAAACCCCAGTTTAAACCTGTTATTAAATGTAGCTCTATTTTCTTAGGAAAAACCTTCTAAAAACCCTTTTAAGCTACAATATAATCCTACTATAAAGTATGATTTTGGTATAAAAAAAGGCCTTTTATATGGTTATTTGTAAGAAAATCAGAATAAGTTTAACACTTGATTAGTGATTTTTTTTTCAACTTCTAACAAAACTTTGTTGACTTGATAAAGAATATAGTAGGGTTCTTGTAGGAAAAAAGGTATTCCAGAAGGTTCTTGGAAAGAAAATCAAGCTATATAATACACCATGGTATATACTTACTCTATGGCATTAAGAACTCAAAAGTTCATTGCTGTGTTTTAATTAATTGAATTAGCTTAAATATAGGTGTAGTTGTTTAAAATGTAATGAATTAAATTTAGGAGTACTATATAATGAATTTATATTAAAAATCTTTAAAATTAATTTGTAGATGTTTTAATTAATTAAATTAGCTTAGGTATAGGTGTGATTGTTTTAAATGTAGTGAATTAAATTTAGAAGTACTATATAATGAGTTTGCATAGTATATTACAATACAATAAATTACAATTACAATAAATTTGTGGATTAAAATTTAAAACAAAATTTATGAAATATCTTATCAATATTTGGCCAAAGAGGTCGAAACACTGGATGTACCAAAATATAAACATTTTTTAACAGTAATTATCTGATATTTAATTATATACCAGCCTTAGTGATGGTCAAGATCACTGACCTCTAAGTGAATTTGGTTCAAATCCTTGGTCAAGTCAAAATGTAGTCAGTGATAAGGGTGATTTACACGGTGCTGCTTTTGACAATATTCACCGGCTTCTTTTGACGCCACCTTGATGCTTTCTCTGAGCGAATATCTGGCTGCAAAATTTGCTAGCTGATAAATGTTTAGAGAATGTTTCCAAAAAGTGGGAAGTCACCAACGTTTAGGCAGTCTTGAGTGTCATGGTGTCAAAACAGCTCACCTCACACATGTGTCTCAAACAAGGTTTGTAGCCAGCTGCCTGTCTCGTACGTGCGCATTAAGGCAGATCCATTCACTGGTCGCTCTTGAAAGCATTGATACGTCACTTCTCTTGATGCTGCTGGTAAAATCAGCTAGTTATTAGCTTTGCGAGAGCGGTAAAGTTGGAAAAGTTCAACTTGTCAGCTAGTGTCTTTCATTTGCTGCGTCTTCAAAATTATTATGCGAGAGAATAATCTTTAGAATCTTTTACCAGCGAATTCACCAGATTATCAAGAAGTTTATTCAAATCAAATAGAAGCAGCACCATGTACATCACCCTTTAGATGAGGAATGAGTAATTAAAAGTGCAATACATTTAGTTTCAAATGATAATAATAACACTTGGAACATAACATGTAAAGAGGAGGATAATTTTAAGTGTTAGCTCAGAAAATCAACCATTATTGATCACAAGGAACCTGATTTTGCCTATATGCCTTTTCTCTTACTTGATCATTAAACATAGGCAGTTGAGAGAGATATGAATTTAATTTTATTATGAGTACAATATGTTAATTTGATAGTTCCTATAATTGCGTATTCTGATGGTTTTTTCCTATTTTATGAATAAGCGCTTTGGCCACTTTCTTTTTCATATGGTATGGATTATCTGCTAAAAGAAACAAACCAGTTTCATAGAAATTGTATGTTGCAACATACTTGTTTGGATTAGGTTTGAAAATAGACACTTATTGAATAGCTTCCAATGGGCATTAATTGGTTGGTGGACAATGAGAGCAGAGGCAGACATCTTGGGAGGAAACAGTATGATGTTGCGGGAGAAAAATCCCACTTTTTTGGAAACGGCAAATTTGAAATCTTGTTCTTTGACATTGTGAAGAAGAACTAGGCTTTTCAAATTATAAACAACATTTTATCTGAAAATATAACCCATTTTACTATTGGTAATCAAGAAAATTATCTAGTGATTAACAAAATGTGGCCTGATTCAGTAGTCGAAAGGTGTCACTCTTGAAGTAGACTGGATAGCCAATTAGGAGAAGATAAAAATTAGAATCTCGGCCCGGTGTCATTAAGGTGTATTTTACTAAATGGTTTTTGACCCTCCCTCAATGCAAATGAAGATACACTTCCTCTAAATTCCACCTGCCTGATCTTAAACAAACTAGAGAAATTAGTACAACATATGTGTACAGCCCAAATGAGTAGTGAGCTGTAGAGCTAAAAAAAAACAGCTTAATGTAAATTGGCTGCAGGTAATAAAATAGTAAGTAGAAAAATCAATTTTACATTGCCTATTTTGTGCTTTTTTTTTTGTTGCCCTAAGTGCTTTTATGGTGCCTAGATCCCCTATTTTTAATGCCTATTTGAAATATTTTTGATAGCTATGAATCCGCTTACTAATGATCACCTGGATAAGGGTGCACCTTTGTTATCTAGCTAATCCGAAAAGAGTAGTATAAAGGGAGTGAGGTTCAATGATAACTGTCTTTGATAGCCCCCAACTTCTGAGAAGAGCAGGAAATGTTGCTAAGAAAGACATTTTATTTTCCCATGTCTTAGTACCCATTCAGTTTGTACACATACATTAATTAGGCTAATGAAGTAGAAATTAAGGTAGAATTTCATAATAAGTGTACCAGCATTTTCATGAAGGGAAAGTGGAAAACCATTTAGGGAAGAACCCTACTCAGTACATCTGACTTGGATTCGAGCCCTAATCTTCCCGTCACCGGAAATCCGAATAATGACACATTAGACCAGGGATGGCGAATAGATGACACGTATGTCATTAAGTGGTGCATACACACTAATTGGGTGGTACGCTAACATGAAAAATATAAACATTAAATACAACTTTACAACACTTTACACAATATAATACTTTTCTCAACAAGGTATAATTTTTTGACGTTAATAATATTTCAACAACTATGTTGCTCAATGTCAAACTGAACATTGTGAAGTCAACGTCTAGAAATTGTCTTGGCTCATACCTAAGTACATTTCATGTACTGTTGAAGACGAGTTATGAACCGAACAAAGATATCTTGGCTAGCAAAATACAACACATTACAAACTGAGATGGAAAAGATTATTTATGGTTTTGATTTTAGCATATGTATCAATTTGTTGTCTTTTTTCCAGTGGCGGTGGACTTTCTATGTATTTACTTTAAGTTATTGAAATTAATACAATCTAAGACACTCACTTTGGAAATTTGATAGCTTTTCCTTATTTAAAATGTAGATATTATTAGAATAATCATAAATTGGATTCAACCCTTTTAATTTATCACAGTGTCTTATTACCTGTTCAGGTTATATGCATATATGTTAATAATTACTCGAAGGGGATAGCAAGCAGGAAGAAAGTAGTTTAAAGCTAATACACCTGTATTTTTGTGGAAGGAGAGTGGGAAACCATTTAGGAAAAATCACCCTCAGTAGACCTGACCAAGATTCGAACCTCAATTTGTTCGCCACCAGCAGGCTAGTCTAACATGAGAGTGACGCCTTATACCGTTTGGTTACTGAAGTGGGTGAGTCATTTATCAAATTTTACTATATCCAATTTTTATTTTTTAATATTTATAAAAAAAATAATAAGAGGTGGCACATTAGACTAGGTCAAAATTCAGCTAGTTCTTAAATGGCACACTTGCCGAAAAAGTTTTGCCATCCCTGCACTAGAGCATGTGACCATTTATGCACTTGTTCTTGAAATTGATAATAAATATTTATGTGAAAAGATTTAAAAAAATATTAGTTATATAAAGATATTCTTCACTTCTAAACTCATGAACAAGTAAATATATATATATATATATATATATATAATGGTTTTAAACCCAACAGTTGGATGGAGTGTGTGAATCATATGTCTTCTATTAGTATACCACTGACCATAATGTATACAATGATTGAAACATTAATTCACTCACTCAGATTGAGGCAGAGGAAGTAGAAGATACGACGACTGTTGTTGTCCATCAATACCTGCTTCAACATGCCGGTCGCGAGTCTTAGGATGGAGCGAGACGTGTGATGCAGGGCACTGTTGGTGAAGTTATAGAGGGGCAGACCTGATGAAGAGTAACCCACCAGGGAGCCCTTTGCACCCAACTTGCTTGAAGATGTCAAACCCAAGGTGGCTGCAAGTACAGAATAAGACTTTCTTTACATCTCTGTGTTGATTACAAAACATTAGGGGTGTGCAAAGTTCCAACACTTTGACTTGACTTCGAACAATAGAACAGCTAAGACTTTTTTTTTAAATTGGCTCTGCAAATATTGGCAGTTAAATTACACAATTTATGTTCAACCATTCTCATTCTGAGCTATTATGTAAATTACAAATCAGTATTCTTCTGAATTAAAAATTATCATTAGCTTTAAGGTTTTTTCTTACTAAAAGTAAAATTGTATATTTGTCTCATTGTGGCCCAAGTGGTGTCTCATCATGGCCCATCAATGGGCCACAATGAGACACATGTAAGGATTTATGTTTGTATTTATTATTATGACTAAAAATATTTTTATCTTTGATCAAACCATTGAAATAGGTACAAGAAAGTCTTAAGTTTTTGATAATATTTATCTTGGTAAGATTAAATAAATGTACAAAATTACAAAAATAAAAATGTTTATTTTGTCTCATGGTGGACCACCCTCCCCTAATATATTTCTTTAAAGAAAACCTCTTTTCACTTTTTGAGGTATTTTGTTTTATTTGTAAGAAGGTACTGGAAAGGTGGATGGAAACATATTAAAGAGAACAAACACAATATGGCTTCTAAACTGAAAAGAAAAACACAGTTCACACATTACATTGCTACCACCGACAAGAGAAACAAAACATATACTGTAATGTATGTGTTGTATTATCTTTTATTAGCATGATACATAAACTAATTACACTCAGTTTATTGTGTAAGGTAGCGATCTTACCTGGACCTATCTTATAACTTATACTAAGAGTGGTATAATGGAGTTAAGCTTCCTATCTAACAGGGTAAGTGAAAGGTACATTAAAAGTATAAAAGATTTCTTACATTCCTATGCTATCTTTACAACATCAACTGAATTAAAATAAATTGGTTCGGACAGTCAGTCAAACAAAAAAAACCCTTACATTACATGCCCATGTGTTATGATTGCTGTTATAAAAGAGTGATGTTTTTGCGCGGACCCAGGGCCAACTACCCCATTTGCTTTCCAAATACAAGGTGTCCAAGTAGACACAACAAGCAAAGTGGCTTCTAAATGTATATTATCAATGCAATTCCTCAACTTTTCCTGGTTTTCCTGGAAACATTTTTCAATGTTTAGTGATATAACCTTATGCCAGTTTTACTTGTGAAGTGACAATTCTTCTATCTATTACCTTTATCACATTTTTTTAAATGTTAGTAGATACTAGCCATTAAAATATCATTTTGTTCCTTTTACAGTATTAAATTGTTTTGGATATTATTTGTAGCAGTGTGTAAATGTGATATTCGAAACAAACACTGTACAACCCTATTATGCTAAAATGCCAAATCTAGAAAATACATTTTGTTCGTATGTCAAAAACAAAAGCTCTCACGTTGGATTTTTGGATCTGGGTGATAGGTTTGGTTTAGCCAAGTACTTAAAATCACCGATTTTTCTTTATTTTTCATTGAATTTCATTGACATTTCTGCGTTTTCCCTTAACTCAAAAATGTCCTTGACTTTTCTGTTTTTCTTGCCCATAGCCACTTCGACAAGTGATTTAGAGTTAAAGATATGTCACCTTTTTTTTTAGCAGCATGTATTACTACCTGTTCAGTTTACATGCATATGTACTAATTACACTAATGAGTTAGGGATGAGGAAAGTTGAATTTAATGGAAGTGTACATGCATTTGCATGGAAGGAAATTGGAAAACCATTTAGGGGAAAAAACCTCAGTACCCCCAACCAGGATTTAAGCTCTGATATCCGTGTCATTGACAGTCTAGTCTATTGCAAGAATGACCCGTAGACCACGCGGCCACCGAAGCAGGACATCGGTCTTTAATAACCTTATATATTTTAATCGTCTGTAGATATGATAGTTAAAACAAACATTTTGTGTAAACAATTATGTAGTGTCAAGATATTACTATTGATCTCTACCTAAGATGAAAAGGATGCACGACAAGAGTCCTCCTCCTGACAGGGTGTGGTCCCTTGTCACCTTCCCAACAAGTTCTTCCGAATAAGGCCATCCCCACAACAAGGCAGCCAGCAAAGCCCATAAAAAGAGTGACACCGAGCCAATTCTTGCAACACGAGGTAGTTCAAGTCTGGTGCAAAACAAAAAATAATATAAGAATATGAAAATCCTGTATGACGCCTTAGCTAAGTCAATATCATGTTTGTCTACTGTATTAAGGGTCCCGGGTTTGATTCCCAACATGGCCGAAAAATTTATCCTCAGTGAAGTGTGAGTTTACCCTTTCACAGTGATGAATTATCGGCCGGGGACTGGATGTTGTGCCTGTCTTAGTCTTAAGTTAGATTATAGCGCATATGAAGCTATGACAGGCCTAGCAAGCTGGTAGAGTAAAATATATGACTTGAATAAAAAACTGATCTAGGCCACAGGCTGGAAACAATATTGGATATAAAAAAAATTCAGGTAAATAAAAAAAAACATAAGATTTTAATAATATTGGTTTCTCTTCTTACCTTTGAATACAAGCAGCATCAACATAGAAATTGATAACATATATAAATATGGCCACAGCTGACAAGGGTAGAATATCTCCTAAAAACGAGAAGCCCTTGTTTTCCTGAAACAAAGACAAATATGCAACAATAAAAATGTATTACTTTTAATGATCACCAATTAAACATACTTCTCTTAAAGGAAAATCTATTTTCACTTTTAAGGTACAATTTTCTATACATATATAGGAGGAAGGTACAGAAAATATGTACGGATACAAATACAAAAGAACGAATTACAGTATGGCTTTTACAATGAAAATAACAACACAGTTCCCAATTTATATTGCTACCACGGAACAAACGAGTAATGGCTGACTAATTAAGAAAATCAATCACTAACACTCAATTCCTTGACCCATGTTTATTATATAAGAAATCATGAGGGAATGTGAATCTCATATTGCAAAAGAGGAAACTAAAAAACACAAAAAGAGACAAATAAATTGATAAAGAGTGATAGGATGTAAAAAGAAGAACATGTATATAAATAAAGATTAACATTAGGAACAAATACAGGAAATCAAATACGATTTGAATATATAATATTAGCTGTCTAAGGTTTCTGTAAAAAGCATATTACAGATGATAAATTGTGCCACATATTTTAACCTAAAGTATCTGCCTACTGGTAATTATTATATATTGGAGAAAACTTGTTTCATGGTTCATGTACAATTGGTCCCCCACGCTTATTGTATGACATGTTTGGTTTATTGTCTGCTTAAAATGGGAGTGTCTAAAATTAAATTTTGGGAAAAGAAATTAAGAAGGATAAAAGAGAGAAAGAAACACACAAGACTATGTCCATTTATAGAACCTTATAGGGCAGACAATGTTGAGGTTGTGTACCTGTCAAGTGGGTAGGACAAATTATACATGATCCAGGGCATTCAAATATCGCTCAACCAACCTAGAGGTTTTAATTCTGAATTTGTTGAAGATAGGGTTTTTTGGTATTCATTTAGTGAAAATGGGGTTAAAAGTATATAGAGATTACAACTACTGTAATATTAGCAACAATAGTCTTAGTTTTTATAACCACATATTGTGAAGTTGTAATATTAATCAAATGAATATGTTTAAGAATTACTAAAGTGATGTGACACATGATATGGCAGTAACATGGCAGAAATACGGCAGTGATATATAAGTGATCATACTCATATGTGACTCAAGGCATATCGGAATGATTAAGAAGAAATTAATATATTAATAATCTTTCTGCCTGATGATGAAGATGCTTTGGTCTTATTGAATTGAGTCAATGTTATTAGATACAATAATTATGATTGTAATAAATTACATTTTTGCGTGCATCATTTTTAGCAAGCAAATGTAAATAAATGTGGTGCTTTCAATGTCTTTAAAGATAAATATGTATCCAGGAAAATTTAAATCGTTTTATAGAATGAGTAAAGAGAAATTTGATTTATTACTAAGAAAAATTGACCTCGTGATTATAAAACGGGATACAAACTGAAGAATGTCTTTTAATAACTTTAAAGAAATGTCCAACAAATTATACTAACTAACTTGTCCATAACATGTGACATAAAGTGGAGCATGCAAGCAATCGCCTGACACTGTCGTGGAGTGTGTCAAGTCACCACCATGTCATCCCACTTCCATGGGCACTGATTCGTATGTTTGCATTGGTTTAACCAGAAGATGCATGTCAGATACCAAAACCATGCGTCAGATCACATGTCGCGTCATTTTGGTGGGTGTCCTCCCTAAGGTATCTTAACATTTCTAAGGTCTCTAGATGGATAATTCCTCACTAAAAAGCATAAATAATAGCTTCTACTATTTGATTTTCATTTTTCTAAAGTTTGTTATGTATACACATATTGAGCTCACTATAATGTTTGATTCAATTTTTAATGGTGAATACTTTTATTATAGTTTTTAAGGTATTTTTGTAAGATTTTTTTGGTCATTTTATGTGAAAATAAAGACAATTTAAGAAATAACAAAGAGTATATTACAGGACACTAGAGTTTAAGGTAGGGGTGTGCGAAGCTTCAGAACTTCGACTTGGCTTCAAAAACATTTCAGCTTTGTAGTTGAGTCACTGAAATTATTGAGAGCTAAAATATTCCATTTATAGTCGATCACTGCCATTTTGAGCTGGTTTGTACATAACAAATCAATATTCATATGGAAGAAATCAGGAGTAATTGAATTATAAGTTGTGATCTTAGTTAGATTTATCATATTAAAACAAAATATTGCAAAAATTGATGAATAAAACATTTTCAAAGTAATTTTAGTCCATAAATTGGTATATATAACCAAAATAATATATATTTTTTCAAGTATAAAACAACCTACAAGAAATATTCAAACTTCAATTTGGCTTCGAGAATATTTCATATATTCAATTCGAGTTTGAAGTGAACAAGTGGACTTCGCACACCAATAATTTAAGGCAAATTTTAAAATACTGTAAAGTTAACGACATTTGTTTAATGTGTCTCAATCAATTTTCAAAGAGGTTTAACATCAACTGGCCCAAACATCTTACAGAAAATTAAAGTGTTACTGAACCAATCCCAAGACATAGGTATGTAAACAAGCATCTGAGCTTCTCATTTTTTTTTCAAATTGTCGAAAAAATACTCAGAAACAAATATAAATATTGATTTTAAATAATCAGATAGTATTTAGACCCCTCTAAGGGTTGAAAAGAATGTAAGCTAAACTTATATTTGTTGCTACTACCTGTGTTAATAGAAGAAACAAGGTCTCTGGAAGTAACACAACTCCCTCTAACGGAGAAGAAAGGGAGTTGAGACGTTTGATACCACCAATAGTCTGAGACAAACGTTTTCCCAAGATATTAACACCAGCCTGAAGCAGCAGCACTAGTACCAAAAGTAGCACACCAAGCTACAAAGAAAAAGAAAATTACAATACTTTTCTTTTCGCGATGTCTTATTATCTGTCCGGGCTATCTATATTTAACTAAACTTATAATGTCAGGATGAGGAATATAGTATTTAGAGGGGACATATTAGCGTGGTATACTTGGCAAAGATTTGAACCCCAGCTAACAAACAATATTAGACCTGCTTGAAATTTAGTCTACTCGCTCTATGGTACAGGTCGTTAATACTTGAATACCATTGTCCAATTATATAATGTATTTTTAAGAGGTGTCATAACCTAAAACATTTCAAATCGCGCAATTTCTATAACACTTTTTTATTTTAAGCTATCATAGCTAGGTGTATGCTAGCATGCTTTACTTTCATACAAGCAGGGTCAGATTTAGAGCTTTAGAGACCCCAAGGCTCTAAAAAATTGGCAGCCTCCACATTAAACAAACATTTTCCTTTTAAACTTTTGGATATTATCTTAAGAAAACTAGCTGTTCAAAGCTCAATCTTAAAGTTAGTATTTAAATAAGGAAATATTGCTATCACAATAAATTAGATTTATAGTTTCATATGTAACCAGTATATTTGCTGCGATCTAGGCATGTTGTTTATGTTTTGAAAATCTTAGTCTAAAATATTTGGTTGCCACACGTGCTACTAGCAAGTAATTAATTCTTATTGCAATTGTGTGTGGATGTCCTGGGGTGTTAGCCCCCGTCACCTTCCCTTAAATCCGGGCCTACATACGAAATGTCACAATTTAAATGTGTTGTTTGCCACAATGTGTTTTTACATATTCTCTTTAGAAGGATGCTGTTGCATCTCTTTAAAATCTTCTGGGATTAAAGTGTGCTTATAATTATTTTAGAAGACTGCTCATATTCAGAGGTAATTTTATTTACTATTCTTATTTAACACCAATTAGGAACATTATGCAACCTAAGGGAACAGATTTATGATACATTTTAACGAATGATGTCGTTGTACTGGAGGAGGGATCTAAAAACAGCCTCTCAATCTATGCTCCCAATCATAATCAAATTGAATGAAGATGGCTCTGTAAGGGTACTTGTTTTGTGTTTTAAAATGTGATACAAGCATTTAAAAGGTCAGGCTTGAAATGGCATACCGTGTTGGGTCTTCCTTTATGGTTAAACAAGGATAATCTCTGGGTGAACACTTTTATCAAGTTACCTTGTGGTCGGCCAGCCCAAGCCATGATACAATGTTAGAGAACAAACGACCATCGCCTGAGTAAAGCTGTTCCTCATCATGATCCAGAAATAGTAAAGCCACAATGGCTGCAAGAAACATGAAAACCCCACGAGTCCTCGCAGGTCCGCCAACACCTTGCAACATGTTTAAAATAACAAGAAATAATTTAGATATTTTAAAACAACTGTATAGCAAAAATAAATTGATTCTTAAAAGTATTAAATTTTTACTTTTAGTGCCCATAGGATGAATATTACGTTTATAAAGGTGCTTGTAAGGCCCTCCAACTGCATGAGGTACCTGAATATTTTTTAACTATTGGGTCTGTCTATAAGCTATTTAGAATTTTTTGTATCATATTTGAGGGTGTTTTACTCTAGTAGGCAAGACCTAGCCCTCCCTTACTACTCCCCTAATTGAATATTGGAGTATGAATTACCTTATAGCAGGGGATAGGGTACTTTCTTGGAAAAAGTTTATAAATTCAAGAAATAGTGTGTGCAAATGAGAGCAAACTTTAATTCCCAAGATTCCCTTTCTAGTTTCCTTGTTTGAAACTATAAGACAGGGTCAAGACTTTATGAGACACAATTGTATGCCATATGCCGCTAAAATAACACACTTTTTATTTGTATTTACTTATCAAGTTTTTCAGGATGAAGTGGTCAGTCAACTAAACACACCTTAATGTTTATAGGGGGTTGCATAAATACAAAAAAAAGGTTACAATAATTTATTATATAGATACAAAGATAAATACATATGGTTCACATCAAGGATGTTAATTAGGTTTCATCTGTCTAAGCAATTAAACATTTCAAGGAAATAATGAGGTCCAGTTAATAAGTTATATAAAGTTATGTTGCAGGCTATTTACAAGATTACCTGTTAAAATGTCACTTTTAAATAGAGTTATATGAGCTAATGATCGCTTCCTTCTGCCAACTGTCCTTGATTATAAGCGTCTAGTGATTTAACTATGTAACTGCTGAATCAAGCTAACTTGCTGCCAGCATGGTTGCGACTAGTCAACAATGGCGCTACTAACTTAGTACTAAGCTTACTTATTATATGACTGTAACTAAAAACTTTGTGGTGTATTGAGGTTGAGCTCATAGGTGTGCACGTTAACTCATACAGCTCCAGGATTCTTAGTTACATAGAAAACTCAGGGACCAGAGAATTATATTCTACAATATCTTAGCCCCTTATCTTTGGTTAACATACCGCGTGAACGTCAAGGCCACTATAAGAAGGTGTATACCATCTCCAATAAATTAGGGATTAATAAACTCCAATTAGGACATCGCAGTTACAACCATGGTTCGCCATTACAGCACACACAATCAAATGTTGAAATAAGGGTGTACACAGGATGCCTGGCCATCGCAAGCACGCAGCTTAAGAAACTCGTATAAAGGGTAGTAACTAGGAACTAGTAAATGAAGTATAGAGGTTAGAAGTGGATGTGCCATGCCTAAGGAGTCAAAAGGTGAACACTAAATAACTTAAAGTATAAGAGGCCATTAAAAGGGACAAGACCTAATTAGGTCATTAACTACTAGACACAACACCCAATTAGCTAGAGTTGATATTCCCCCAGCATTAATAGACTGAAAGTAGCCTCAGTAGAAATCAATTATTAACAGGCAACTAAGCTTAGTTTATCACTGCTTGAATAACATGATGTCATTAAGCGATCCTCAAAACAACAGTTAAGCTGTGTATAATAATATATAATATACGTTAACAATAGTTCCATATCATAGAATTAGCTGCCTAAACAAATTTGGCCCAGCTGACCCATTGTATAGTAGGAGCCCAAACTGAGAAACAGAACCCACAATATATATATATATATATATATATAATATATGTAGATATTAATGTTACACACAATCGGTTCTGAAGCAACCAAATGCGCTACAATCTGAGAATAGGCACACCTGGCCATAAACCCAATCAGCACCCAACATGATTTATATACATTATTCATATATGGTTGAGACGTTAAGCGTTCATCCATACAAACCAAAACGTGGTCTAGTGCATGGCTAGTGAAAACGATTATAGTCAGCACATTAGCTGACTGCAACCAAACAATAATCCCTGCTGGGATTTCAGTTTTCTAATCCTGACAAACGGATTGTCTGTCCACTTGAAGAACACAGGCTGCTTAGTAACTCTACTTGGATATACATGGTGTGGCGGGACGCTACCTGAACCGAACCCGGTTGCTGTTCCATCGGACGCCATGGCGCCTTGACTCAGCACTCTTTGCTAGAAGTTGTATACACATAGTAAATCACCAGATATTAGACCATCTAGTAGTAGATTGTGAATCGTTCTGTGTTTATTTTAGCTAGTACAACATATTAAATAAACTATCCAAATGAGACCAAACTAGGAAGGGATAAAATGTGAGCTCGACCAATCATGTATCAGAGCTACAACGCTTGGAGGGCGGGGCGGGCGCCAGAAGGGGTACAGGCACATGCATGAAGAGTAGACGATGAGAAAGGTGAAACAAGACATATTTAGTTTCAATTTTTTTTGTGTGTGTCTTACCACTCCATTTTAGTTAAATATAGCTCATTAGCGATGACCCCAGAATACAACCACTGCCTCAGCTAGGCCATGGGAAGCCCAAACTCCACTATAGAACTTGACAAGTTGTTGTTTACATGAAGTGAGACAGAAACACATAACTGTCTGAGATGAGCTAATTTCCATTAGCTGGGCACACAACTTTTTCCAACTTGAAATATTTTATTTTAAAATTAAAAAGCTTGCTCAAAAATTATCTTTTTGATAGATTCTCTCCTAGAAAACCACATTGTTTTACTTCTATAATGAACTAATGCACAAGCAAGTTGAACAGTGTAAAACAGGATCAACACAAAACTCAAAGCTAGCTCACCATATTGAAGTCCAAACAAAGAACGCCACTCTCCACCCCACTACTGCAACTTACCACAGTGCCTACCGAGGGCCGACTGGCTTGTTTGCACCCAATATGAGGCTAGTGTAGTGAATACGATTCAATTAAAATTAAGAGCGGTGAAATACAAAACATCTAATGTATTCAAAATTTGAGCATCATATGCAACAATTGTATTTATTATTTTGAATCTTTTTTGTAACATTAGCGATACTAGCTGCATTATTACTATCCCCCCCCCCCCCCCCCCC
>CABEEJ010002003.1:95320-125023 GCA_901482245.1 Timema douglasi
CCCCCCCCCCCCAATAAGCCAATACATATAGACATCCTGCAATGGTAACACTAGCAAGACTAGCTAGTTTACATCCATACTACCCACTCCGAATAATGCTGATACTCATAGACATCCTGCAATATCAAAGATTTACAAAACTTACTATGTATAAAATATGTGCTTTACTCACTCATGGTATATTCTGGCTTAGCACGAGTTCCATGACTAACTGGTTTGCACCAAATTCTATTATGAAGAGAAGACTGACAAAGCTATGAATGGTGCATCAACGAGATACTTCAATCGGGTGATTCAGGACTGCGCTGGTTGGCCCAGCTGGCCGATAGACAAACTACTCGCAGTCTTAAACTGCCAAATCACAAAATGTCCGGTCTATGTGACTTGATGACGTACCAAATTTTGACGGTTGTTAATAAGAAAGTCATGCTGTAAGTACGTGTTCGCAACGTGGCGTTGTATTTTTAATATAAAGGTATCCCACTCCTTTATCCATCAACTAGACCTATATAAGGCTGGCGCTCAGCTAACATGGTTGACTATTAATTCCGACACAACCACGAGACGTATTTTCTTTGAAGAAATTATAAAAGTAATTTCTTTTTGTTGGTTTATAATTTATAACTTTAACATTTACCGATTTGTTTAGTGGGAGATTACCAGTATTCTAAAGTAATATTGCTTTGTTTTCTATTATAATGTTAAATATTAACTAGTCGGTATCTTCTTGAGTACTTCAAAGGTGGTGGAAGTAATAGTCCCACAGAAGTTTGAGTTATGTCGAGAAGTCAAACCTTTGTGTAATTTATTTTTATCAGAATTGATATTTGAATTTAAATTTAATCTTAAAATTTAAATTGGTTTAGTCAGAATTCACAATGGTGATTCAGGTGCTTTGTTAACCGTTTAAAAGAGGCTCTTTATTATTATAGTAAGGATTCAAAGGTTTAGTGGTTTAACCTAATTGTTTAGTCGGAGTTCACAATGATGATTCAGGCGCTTTAACCATTTAAAAGAGGCTCTTTAAGCTCTTTATTAATATTGTAAAAATTCAAAGGTTTAATGGTTTAACCTATTTGTTTGGTCGGAATTCACAATGGTGATTCAGGCGCTTTGTTAACCATTTAAAAGAGGTTCTTTAAGCTATTTATTATTATATTAGCTATTTTTTTAATTTATTATTGGGTCTCTTCCAGATTAATTCATATAAATAAATAATTTACTTTGAAATTATGAAATATATCCTCACATGTACTGCGCAAGTAAAGTCTCTGCCATATATATATATGTTTTTCGAAACACTTTAGTTTGCCTTGTGAGGCCATGTATTTTTTATTTACCTCTGTTGTTTTCCCTTGAATAAATAATTCAAATTTTTCTTAACCAATGTTCCTACTTTTTGTTATATTAAATTCCCTATAAATTTCGTCCACCCTCTTCCCGACTATTGTAGCCTCTAGAGGTTAGAATTGGAGTTGGAGAATGGTACATTTTTAAAACTTACCTCTAAAGTGTTAGCTGGACTAACATGACTAAAATTAACACTTCCCCAGCAATAATACATTTAAGAGTTGTTTTAAGATCAATATTTATGCAAAGTTGTTTAAAAAAAATGTATCTATGACAAGTTATATTTATTATATTATCAAAGGTTTCAAATCTACCTAAGATATAATGAAGAAGTTAACAGTGGTGTAGATGGGATACAATTTGGGTGATGGGGGTTTTCATGAGAAAAAAAACATGTTTAGTTTTGAATGGAATTTTGGTCAAAATGTGAATCTTTTAAGTTAGTAAAAATAAAATCTGATAGTGATCGATTGTGTTAAATACTAATTATGATTGTTATTAAAGTATGTTTTTTTCCATCTCCAACCTTTGTGTATGGATAAACTACATGCAATATGGAACAAACCAAAAACACATGAGATGGTCACACTTGCAATTAGCAGTTCTATTCTTCATCAAGCCACATGCTGGTTTCTTTGGTTGTCTTTTAATATCAGTGTTAGTCCCACTGTCACAAAGAGTGTCTGAAGGGGTGAAATATAAAACTTCTAGAAAATATGACACCCGATTTGTAAGTTAGAGTAGACAGTTACTGGTGGCATGGAAAGTTTTTTCGTTTCTCAGATTATAGAACAAAAATAAATATAACAAACCAAATCCATTTGGCATAGTAAAACACATTAAAAACATTATTTCTAATGTCTAGTAGAGGGGTTAGTAACGTTTTTTGGGACCCTGATCGACTTTTTACATGTATTAAAGGTCCCATAATCACCCTTCGTTTCTACATTCTGTTTTTAATTCTTGTTTTTCTATATATCTTGTAGTTATTCATTAAATTAAATATTTCCTCCAATATGTATGTTCCTGCCTTTGAGGAAAAAGCATAAAATAAATAAAATGTACACTCCATTTACACTGTAAGGTAGCAGTCTTACCTTGACGGATTACACTATGGCCCTATCTTATAAGCTGTACCATAGTGACATAAGGCAAGGTTAGCTTGCCTTCTCATGACAATATAGTTTTCTTACGCGATCAACTGAAAATTACTGCAAGATCGATTGGTCGACCGCAATTGGCCTTTTGCCGACCCTAGGGGGAGTTCAAACTCTCCAAACTTGCCTATAACTATGACACTGGAGGTTAAACACATCATTAAATATATGACAAATACCTGAGAAAGCTGAGCTGAGGACAGCAATGATGACAATATCATAATGCTGAGATACCAGGATGGAACGGAATGGACCACACAGTGTAATACCATAGAACCACATGACAGAGTGCAAGGCTCGAACAATACTGTACTGAACCACGCTGATCCATTGATTGCGTGTCAAACCTTGACCAACAGTCAAAGGTTTCTGTATATATAACAAAATTGTCCCAGATCTGAAATACAATATTATATGCATACACAAAATTGTTTAACTTATTAAATGTTTTTATTAAATATGTATATTTCAGGTAGTTGGATCAGTTTGAAGCACCACTAACGATGTTCAAGTGCGTATAACCCAAACGGGTAGTAAGACGCGGTGCTAATAATAATAACTATGTTCAAGCCCCCTCTGGAAGACTTTGGTTTGAATCCCAGAGGAGTAAAAGAAGAATTCTTCATACATGGGCAAAAGCAGACATTTAGGAGTTGATTTATTTATTTTTTACATCTATTATTGTTTCTAGCCTGTGGTCTGGGTCAGTTGTTTATTCAAGCCATATACTTTCCACTACCGGCTTGATAGGCCTGTCGTAGCTTCATATGTTTTAAGATCTAACTTAAGACTAGGAAAGGCATGGCATCCAATCCCCAGTGGTTAATTTATCAATGTGAAAGGGTAAACCAACATTTCATCAATGATAAATTTTTAAGCCATGCAGGGAATCAAGCCTGGGACCCTTAGCTCTAAAGAGACACATTACCAACTGAGCTAAGGTGTCGGATTAGTTGATTTAAATGTCAGGAGTATTTAATGTGCATGTTCTGTGCCAACTGATCATATCAGTACACAACTTTAAAAACTAATAACTTCATAACAGAGCAGACAATACCAGGTATAACATCAAGTCCCCCAACTGTTAGGCTAGTTTGGTGCACCCACCACATCTTGATCATCTGTTCAAGTTTTCTGCACCTACGACTGTTAATTCATCGTTATGGAAGTCGGTCCATGTAAGCAATGAAGGCACTGATTGCCTACTTTCAGCGAAATAATTATTATTCTATTAAATGAATTAAAATAACTTAAATATTTTAAAAATCACAAGCATAATATATTTTGGCAGCTTCTTTATTTAAGCTTTTTTTTTTTCAAGTGTGTCTGTGGATTTGTCCTCTCCACAAAGCGCCTGATAGCGGGAGAGCTTATTAAAAGCAATCTCAACAGTGCCTCTATGGCCTTCAAATGGCATGAGGGTTGAAAGGGAGGGAAAGAGGCTAATGTGCATGCCCATCTTATAGGTCCCTTATACAATCAGTAGAGGTAGAATAAAAGCAAAGTCTAAACTGCCTCTTGCTTTCTTGTAATGAAAGAACTGGAAATATCCACCTAGCGTCTATGTTCAGGCAAAAATCATTAACTCCAAAAACACTCTTTTGAGAAAATGGTGTCTAAAGATTTTCTTTACTGCACTGTTGAACTAAAATGCTACTTTCTTCCGCAAGTGAAAGTATGTATGTAATATTTTACCACCAACATAAAATTCATAGTTTCTGGTTTGGTGTACAATTGTTAAATAAAATTTAGTTTATCATTAAATAATAAAATAGGGTACTGAAATATGTACTGGGAGTAAGTGAGTTTTGCTTGCTAGGCATTTGCCAACATTGTAGTTTAATGTTGCACTTATTTACTCACTACAGTACCTACATTCTAACTTAAATATCCAAATGAGATTTTTTTAATAAAGTTAAATATAAAGGAAATTAATATATAAACTATTTTTCATCACCTAAAACATAACTTAAAAGGGTCCATGCAAACAAACAATAAAAATAATTAAACAATAGACGGAGCACAACTAAATATAACAAAAAACTGTAAAAATAAAAATAATTTCATTCAAATTAGTTTCCATTTATTTACAACATTATCAATTTTAATATCATTATGCAAAAGTCAAGGCTAGTTTTTACATGTATCATTACAAAACTAAAGCAGAAATAAAGTATATAACAATATTTAGTTTTCTTCACATTCTGAATTACTTTCCATGCTTGGCTCTGGGTTACGATTTTTTACTTTTCTTAAATAAGGCAATGACAGTTACCAATGATGAAATTCATTTGGAATAACACCAGAATTACAAAGATTTTTCAGGTCATTGTACTTTTCCTGGGAAATAGGTAACAAAGAGGAATGCAATTTCTTTAGTTCTGGAATAGTTACTTCAGATCCACCACAGCCGCAAACATTGATTTTTGAATATGGTCCAGAATAATCATATCGGAAAAATACATATTCAGGCTGTGTTTTTTCAAACCTGAAGCACTTAATCTTCAGCCAATTTACTTTGTTACCATCAGTGTCCTTTCTCTTATTTTTTAGAAGAAACTTTGAAAGAGATGACAGATCAATGAAATCACTGTACTGTGGGCAATGAACTATGTAGGGAGGAGCATTCTTCCTATTTCTTTTCGAGCGGGCTCTGCGAAAAATATTTATACAGTCATGCATTGTATAGATGACTACATGTTTCTTTTCCGATTCAATTGTGCTATGCATACTATCACACTCCATCATGGAGTGTCCAGAGTCCAAAAGCTTTTGTTCTATTACTTGGAGTTGTGTTGTTTGGACAGTATGCATAAGCATCGTAACTATATTTTGGTTGCGATTTTGCCCCCCTCCTCCCCACACACACACATGTGTCACTAAACAGAGAGACTTCTTTCACAGAATTAGGCAACTCTCTGAGAAATTTTTGGAGGCACATGCCAACTTCAACACTTCCACGTTTACCATTTACTTCGTTCCACACAAAGCAATGGGCTTTATTAGGTGGAGCACTTTCGTAAACTGTTAAATTAAAGCAGTTAAGTTTTCTGCTATAATAAATAATTGATGCCTCAGTAGATGGTACCTGAAGCACGCTTTGCATATCAAATGTTGCCGATACAAATGTCGGATCATTGGCTGCCCTTTCTTTGTCGCTTGCTTTTGCAAGATTATGCTCTTTGTCGCTTGCTTTTGCAAGATTAGGCTCTTTCTCTCTTTCCTTGTGATCCAGATAGTCTTGCTCAATTCATATTTTCTCGTCTTCCTTGGCAAGATTATATTTTGTGCATAGAGAGCACTGATCTTTCTTAGGTGAAAATAAGGCATAGTTGTAATTATTGCAAAATATTCTCTTATATGTAGTAATACTCGGTACATTTTCATTACGTGCTTTACATTGTTCTTTATACAATGAAAACATCTTATTTATCGAGAGTTTACTGTCTAGATACTTTCTTGATGTTCCCCTTCGACAATAGTGGGATTCTGTAACAGGGAACTGCTCAATATGACGTTTTATTTTTTTACTTCTGCATCAGACAGTTTATTTGCAGGAATGTGTCTCCCTCGTTTGTCTTCACCTGAAAACACTAAAGCTGAAGTACTAACTAACCTCTTTGAATGAAGTATTTACTGGGCCATTGCTAGTTGACAATGTATTTTTTTTTAAAGTTTGACACACTCTTGTTTCAGTGCCATTTAAAAGAAAGCTATACTTTTTAGAATCTTTTCGCTACCTTCCACTTTCAAGCTTTGATCGACGCCGTTCAGGTTCTGTAGATTTTACATATTTTAAAATATAATCTTTCTTTCTATTATATGATTCAAGAGACCAATAATGAGAACATATATTTTTTCTCCCTTCAACATTTTCATTACGCGCTTCACATTGTTCTTTATACAATGAAAACATCTTATTTATCGAGAGTTTACTGTCTAGATACTTTCTCGATGTTCCCCTTCGACAATAGTGGGATTCTGCAACAGGGAACTGCTCAATATGACGTTTTATTTTTTCTACTTCCGCATCAGACAGTTTATTTGCAGGAATGTGTCTCCCTCGTTTGTCTTCACCTGAAAACACCAAAGCTGAAGTACTAACCTCTTTGAATGCAGTATTTACTGGGCCATTGCTAATTGACAATGTATTTAAAAAAAAAGTTTGACACACTCTTGTCTCGGTGCCATTTAAAAGAAAACTATACTTTTTAGAATCTTTTCGCTGCCTTCCACTTTCAAGCTTTGATCGACGCCGTTCAGGTTCTGTAGATTTTACTGATTTTAAAATATAATCTTTCTTTCTATTATATGATTCAAGAGACCAGTAATGAGAACATATATTTTTTCTCCCTTCTTCACTAAAATTATAAGTACATTTATACCTACAATTAACATTGCATGGTTTTTTTGGTACCCTTGCATTAAATTCTTTTCTTTTCGTCTTGTAGGGTTGGCCTGAATTTCGTAATTTCTTTTGGACAGACCTAGACCAAGTTGTTGGATCAGCTTTTGACCATCTTTTTCGTTTTTTTGATGTTGATTCACCTTCTGAAACAAAACGGAGGCAATTAGCTAGACTAACAATAAAGTTATAACGTTCTGGATTTTTGTTTTTTTTTAAGTTAGACAATTCTAAAAAAAAACATGTTCCATATTAGTTAATTCTGTCACATTAAAAAAGATTAAATTTCGTTATGTTAACAGCTCTTCTATGTATGTGGATGTAACTAAGCTCAGTTAATAAAGGCTACTGTGTCGAATTATTTACTCAGAAGGGTTTCAAAAGAGTCAACTTTAAGTTAACCCAACATCCAAATATAACAGGTTCATTTAGTTTGCAAATAGCATAATGATAGTTTTGTAAATAGTCAAATAATTATAAATTACCTAGCACTACATCAGTTTCTGGACTTTCCACTCTTACTGCTTCCTCCATTGATTCAGTCTCACATAGTATCGGTAAATTAATTTCATTATTACTCTTTTCGTCCATTGATAAATCTGTATCATTTTCATCTGGTGTCCAATTAGGGTCATTAATAAAATTATCATGAGACTCCTGCAAAATATAATTAATATACATAAGCTAAGCATGTTTTATTGACTGTTATTTTGATAAAAATCAAGATGTTGGCATATTCTGCATTCTACATACTAATTGAATAAATGTAAATGTAATGAATGGTTCAATATACACATAAAACAAAATGTGAAAAATAAATTTTATACCAATTGTGTTAAGTAACTTACATTTGGTGACATAATATTCCTCCAATCAGATAATTCACTATTCAAATTATTTGAAGTGCCGGTTTCAGAAGTTTCAGTTGGCACAGCTAAAATTGTATTAGTATCATCAATAGTACTACTTATGGTTAAACTGCTCTCATTTTGTTCAGTTTGTAGGGGGACACATTCTGTTCCCACAACAATAAACTCTTCAAAAACAACAAGATCTGTTGGGATAATACAAATCAGTAGGCCTACTTTCCACCTTAAACAACCACAAAAATAAGTCAATTATACGATTTTTACTAAAATGTCAATATAATCATAACATAATTTATGCATATAAAGAGTAATTGAAATAAATATAACTTAAGTCAAAACCAGATATTAAAGTGAGATAAAATGCATAAAATATTATGGCTATTAAGTACCACATAATAATATTAAAAAAAAGTTTAGTAAATAAATTTGCTACTTACCTTGCTCTGATCAAGAAATTCAGACACATCTTTCTTAGTTGTAGACATTTTGCATGATGAAGTTGAGGTTAAACTTTTTTTCTTCACACTCATTATTAGCTAAATGAATTAAAAGAGAAACTCTTTCTGCAAATATCCTACTACATTTCTTACAGATCATTTTATTTATACTTTAAAATAAACTGTTCACTGATATTAATAAAACCACAATAATTAATAAACTGGTACTATATTCACTCAATCTCAACAAGAAGGAAAAACTCATCAAATAAACATCCTAACCTCAAGCAGGCATACAAACATATGAAAGAAACAGTCAATAATCACTAAGTGCATTTATGTAGTTTTGCCTGATCTGAAGGCTTGTACTTGAATAAAGAATATTACTAAGTGCACTTAGTGATTTTTGCCTTTAAAATAAAGTAGCCAATTGGATTTAGTGAGAAAGAAATTTTTCTCATAGTAAAAAAAAATAAACCAATAAGGAGTTAGTGAGTTTTGCCAGTTAATAGAAAATGCAAAGCTGAATCCAGTGATATAAATATCTCCAAATTGCGATTTTTGGAGTTAATGACTTTTGGTTGAACATAGACGATATATGGTACCTCTTTAGAACAATGTAACTAAATGATAATTAAATTAAAAGTGAAATTTTGGTGTTTCATGAAATATTATGTATCAAGATCCAAAAGAGGAGATTAAAAAAATGTCCATCCATGTATGTATGTCTGTCCCTGACTATACCCTATTTTATTATTATTAAGTCATGTGAATAAATATTATTCTTACATTTAATTTACTACGAATTTTTAATAAGATAGTTTTGGTTTAAAAGTAAGCCTTTGTTACTTTTTGGAAACAAAACCACTATCAATTTAGCTCATTGGATTTATAAGAATAATTATAAGGACCATAAAAAAAAATATTTAAATTTAAGCAACCAAATTCAAAATATGGTTCTTTAATTCACGGGACAGCTTAACGAACCTTTCGGACAGGATTTTAACCCCGTCCTCCTGAATATAGGAGCAACACAGCACAATGAAACTAACACGCAACCGATGAACAGTGAACTAGATCTTGTTTTTATACTAATAAATCAGTATGTACTTACTTAGATCCACCAATAAAACGCTGCTTCCCCTTATTCCATCATAATTTTTTGCGGTGAGCAGATAATCGAAGTCTAATTTTTTCTTCCTATTACGATGGTTCGTTTTGCTTGTATTACATTGTTCATAGTAGTTTTAATTTATCGAAAAAACAATATAATTCTATATTATTAATATATAATTATAATAGCTATCATAAGAAGGCAAAGCATACACAACTGTTCGGAAACACAAGACCAGTTCGTTAACAAATTTATTCATATATTTACAATAAAAACTACAGCAGATTTTTTTTTATGAACACCCAAAACTTAAAAATGTACGGCCTGGGCTCACTGTGCGACATCTCAATCTCAACTCTCTTACTAGTGACGTGCAGAATCGGATGAATAGAATCGATTAATTCCATTATTCTGAAAAATCGATTCTTTCAAAATCATTCGAATGAAAAAAGTAGCTGACTTGACGTGTAAAGTGGTCAGGGTTTTAGGCCTTTATCTCTCAACCTTTTCATTTATAAAATTATATTAGTTTTTCCTTTAGTTTACATATTAATACACTCAAGATACGGAGAGTACTAAACTGATAAATACACTGTTCTTTTCCATTCATCTAGGCCTAAGTTAATTCTCTTTATTACTATCAAATGGTTAATTATAAGAAAGTGTGGGGTTTTATGGTAATTATAAGTTATGTAAAGCATAACCAAAGTTGTAAGCAATATATGTTTTAAATTTCAATTCATTAACTTCATTTTCAGGCCTTTAAACTTATAATATAATAGTTTTTCATTATTTAAAGTCTTTGTTGGAATATTAGTCATCCAAATTTATTACTTTTACTTTTCATTTTTAAGCATCGTGCAATGTATTAATAGCTGAACCCGGAAGCTGGGAGACGCACTTGTTTCTTGCACGTGCAGTCTTTCAGGGGAAGGGGAGGTTTTGGCGTGGACTCCTGGCCAATCAGTGCCTTTGGTTTAGCGTCTGTGTTTGACCTTATCTGGAAGGAAAGCGTCAGACGCGGACACTGGCTGGTTATATCCCTTATCTATGGTTAGCACGCAAAGAGTAGAGACGGGGGACTGGCCGGTTAGCACTCAAAGAGTAAAGACACGTACATTTTGTGAATTTATCTTAACGTGTTGAGACAGTCTCGAGATGGGGGAAAGTAGAGGGAGACTAGGTGGCTAAATAATATATTTTTCTAAATTAAGCATATGTGATGATACCCTGTAAAGGATTTCTTTAAAATAAAACTTAAAATTTAAATGCTACGCTAAATAATCTTCTTTTGAATTGGCTGTGTACCTCTACCCCCACCATTATATATATATATATATATATAACCCCGAGATGCTCTACCGAAACTGACTGCCGTGGACGAGAAGTAAGAAGAAGATGACAACGCGAGGCTAATAATCAAATCAGCTGATGACCAGAGCTGACGAAGACGGTGACTGGTTACAAAAATGGCACCCAACGTGGGGCTAGTAACCAAAACTGACCACATGTAGTGACTGGTTACAGACGTGAGCTGGCTGATTCATTCTCTTACCACTCCCTTGCCAGAAGTTCTAAGGAAAATCAACCTTATGATTATGAATGTTAGGTTTATTTTCAATAAATACTCCCCATTGCTACACAATAATCGGCTTTAAGGTTTAGAAGGCTAATTTAATACAAAGTTTAAGTGGTTGTACAGTTTAAAATCTAGTATCAGTCAAAAATAATTCGAATGAAAATTACAAAATAATTCGGTTATTTTGCTACTTTACTACGTGGATTGTTCTTTTTAATTTCCTTTACATTTTACCTTCCTAACTAACTAAACGCAAATAGCAAAAATAGTTTGAGAGATAATTTTTTTTTTTACCGTTGACTTAAATTTATTAAATATATAAGTATATACTTTTTATGTATTTAATAAAACATTGCGCGGCCGTAATATTCAGATCGTATTATAATTTGATTCATTTAAATAATTTTACATTCTTTTAACACAAAATATTATAATCCAGCAAACCTACGTTGTCGTTTGTCGAGTATTAATTGTATATTTGATTCTAGGGCCGATGTTTCAATATCGAATTAAACCACTGGTTAACTAAGCTGAGAGGTAACCTGGCGGTCTAGGGGTTAAGGTGTCAGACTTCTATGCTGGCGGCCGGGGTTCAATCCTCGGTCCTGGCAAAGATTTATCTGATTACCAAACCCTTCCTTCACCTCTGACAAGGCATCTTGTGAATGTGAGGAATGCCAGGCCTCCACCGTGGTTCGGATTCCACGTTAAACTGTAGGTCCTCCATTTCATCTCACAATCACCCTACCATTACACATTAGCGTAAGTGCGTATAACCCGAACGGGTAGTAAGACGCGGTGCTAATAATAATAACTAAGCTGAGGTTTAATATAACGTAGTTTACTGTTTGAATGGCTTTCTATGTGGAGGTTAGTTGACTTGGAGTTAATTTGTTGGATGCAGAGGTTGGTAGATTATTTTTACTCAAATGTCACTTGAACCAAAATATTTGTTAGTGGCAATGTTAATAAATGAATGCTGAAATGCGTTAATAATCATTATTTAATTTAATTTTAAATACATTTTCGAGTTTTTGCAGGTTTCAAACACATTTTACTAATATATTATATACTAATATTCCCTCCATAAACTATTACATTATTTTTACCTACTTAATAGATTTAATTATTTATTTTATCCTGCTTAAAAATAAACTAGAGTGTTTAAAAAAGGGGGTGGAGGATGCACAAAAACCAGTACATATAAGGCACTTTTTTAAATGAACTATTAAATAAATAATAATTAAACGTCATCCTTATACTCAAAAGGACATGGAGAATCGATTTAAGCTAAAACCAAAATCAATACAATTATTTGTTATGATAAACGATTAAATCAAAACTCACCTATGTCACAGGGTACTGCCATATCGCTGAGTGGGATTCTAATATATCAAGGTATGTTTTGACAGTTTGGAATAGTTTATGATAATAAAAATAATTAATAATAGCATATTATAATACTTTAATAACCCGGTAATTACCATTAATTTAAACCTAGATAACTCAAACTAAAATTTCGAACATCAGTTTTCTGTCTTCGTTTTTCTAAGGTTTTGGTGAGTTGTTTAAATGTTGCAAACACAAAAAGCTTTTTGAATAATTATAGCATGAGTAAGGTATCAATTGATTCTCCGTATCCTTGTCAGGTAAATTATTGTATACAATAATTATTACTTGCTATTTTTCATAAATAAAAGTAGTTTATATATACAGGATTGTATACACTACCACCTTATAGGTTACCACAACGATTTGTGAATATGTTTTTTTGAACGACTAGGTTCATGTTTTAAGTGAAACTTTAACTAGTGTAGGCTATGTAATATAACTGGACCTTGGCCTTTATTAAGTGTTAGAAAAAGGAATAAAAAATTCAATTAAAATCTGTTTTTCTACTGAATTATTATTTTATGTGTTAGTGTTGATTTGTTTAAACCACTAGGCG
Source organism: Timema douglasi (assembly GCA_901482245.1). NCBI lineage: Eukaryota > Metazoa > Arthropoda > Insecta > Phasmatodea > Timematidae > Timema > Timema douglasi. The sequence goes on from CABEEJ010002003.1 coordinate 108,180, forward strand.
GGAATAATTTTTTCCCGACGAATAGGTTCATGTTTCAAATGGAACTTTAACTGTAGGGTAAGGAACTTAATACAAATATGCCCAGACCTTTATGAAGTGCTCTGAAAAGGAATTAAAAATGCAGGTAAAAGTTGTTTTTCCACATAACTATGCAATATTTAAATAAATAAAGCATTGTAAAGGCCCACTTTTCAATTGACATGGCAGGCTGCCAAAATATAGACTTATAGGCCTTCTCATATTCCTTTGGCCAAACTATTCAATCATCAAATAATATTGCATTAATATTTGGTTTAATACTAACGATTACCATATTTCTATATATTTTTCATTTATTCGTTTTATAACTCCAATAGCTAGGCTCTTATTTGTTATCTTTCAAATTTATCTCCAATAATCTCTAAAAAATCAGTGGCAATAGTTTTCGTAGGTCTAAAACTTTTTTTTAATCTAGCTCAAAAAAAATGTCAAAATAATTATTAGTTCGTTTTCAAAATGTAATATTTTTACGCTTGTTAAAACACTCCAGCATATCATAAATATCTGAATCTGAATCAAATAGTATCATTAAACTTTATCTTAACTAAATCTAACAACACAAAATGGAATGTTTTGAAAGATCAGCTGACAAAGTGGTGGCCATGTTGTTTTTACGGTAATTAACTTGAGGTTTACTTACTAACCTCTATACCTGTTTTGAGTTAGTGAAACCTGAAGTTTAAGCTCAGGTTATGAGATAACTTAACATTGAAACAGGTAATAAACATCTTAAGCTGAGGTTATAATTTAACCTCAACAAAACCTGACATTGAAACAGTGGNAGGCCGGTATTACACTATCACATTTTTCTTTGATCAAATATATGATAAAAGACTTAACGCCGTCTTTGATTAAAGATGTGTTATTACACTACATCACATTTCTTTTACAATCACTACAATATATGTTATTAAAATAATTGACTCCAATGGTTTAATTCCAAGTGCAGCGACTGTGAGTGTTATTGTGATAATCTCATTGCTGCTTGGAACTAAAAGAAAACCTGTTAAATGATTGTGGATTCTACTTTGGGTTGGGAGACGAAATTCCAGAGGGATTAACAGTTGCCTGCTAAAGGAACTTCAAACTGAAGATCCGGAATCTTATCAAAAATATTTACGCATGAACTGTGAAACTTTTAAATATTTGGTATCAAAAGTCACTCCATTAATTAAAAGAAAAAATAAACACCTAAGAAATCCTATGACTGATTCGCACATGCAGGATAATCTTTCAGGTGCCATTTTCTTTGATCAAACCTTAGAGCATGTTCTATAACGAAAATATGTGATCAAAGAGCTGTAAAATATTTCTGTGATCAAAGATCTTTGAGGAGTCGTCAAAGTTACATCACATTTTCTTTGATCACAGATCTTTGATCAAAGAAATTTGACAAAAATGTTATAGTGTTATACCAGCCTAAGTGAAGTTTTCAGGAGGCATATAATTATATAATTGATTCAGATATTCGAATTGAAAGTATTTATCAATTACTCGATATATTTAAAACAGGATTGTAAGCTTATATATTTTTGTTATGTTTAAGAAATATTAAAGGGTAAATTATTTCGACTCTTTTGAATACAAAAGGAACTGTTATGCTCTTTATTTTATTATTAATCGTACGTAAAAGTATTTATATTAATTGCGAAGTACTTATGTGACTAAAGCAGTCACTGTATAGTATTTTGTTGTTGCTGTACTTTGGTCTTTGTCACTGGTATAAGGAACTAAATGCAGTAATAGAAAAGTGTTGATAAGCTGCAAACGCAAAGGAATGCGTGTTGGATGATCCGACAGCAGGGTGAAGAGAATAGTAGCCCAAAGCAAAACGAGCAACTAATAACTATTTTTAGTTAGAAGTAACTAACATCCGATTATTACCTACTCTTTACTACGTCTCAAATCCGTTCGCATGATTCTTTAGATTCATTCGAATATTTGATTCTTAAAATTATTGATTATGCCCATCAATACTCTCAACAAGGCGAAGGTAGTTATCCAACTAAAAGGGCACATGCGCATAGAGTCAACTGCCTTTCCTTCTTTCTCCGGCTATTCTTTACTTACAAAGCCAAATGGAGGATATGGCTGCGCCACTTGATGGCTTAAAAGCATTAGCTTTGACGTTTCAAAACAGCAAAAGGAATTAGCAATTAACTTTACATTTTATGTTGTGATCTTATCAAAAAATTACTTTATTTGTTTCTGAAAGGTTGTATCAAGCATTATCTAGTAGCTACTCTCATCTCGGAACTGTGAGAAAAAACTTAAAAGCCCAATGAAAATGAACAATCTTTGAATGTTTATTTATGTGTTTTAAATATAGATTATTAAAATATAAAGTTGAGAGAACTAGACAAGCATGTTCCCACTTTTTTTCTTCATTTTGGCTTAAGTCAAGTTTGGAAAAAATAAAACACTACAAAACCATGGAGTATTTCCTGAACGTCTGTAACGCATTCCAGTGCTCCGGTAGGCAGCCTCCTTAATGGAGTATACGAAAGTTATTTTTCAGACCATAAACCAATTTATTGCTAATTTATAAATTAGTTTCCCATCTTTATGATTGTTTTATTATCTGAAAATACATAAATCTAGATTGTTTAGGCCTACATTCTTAAAATTAGAGGTCAAATCTTCTGTTTTCAAGTTTTACTATTCTCTACTATTTTGATTTTACCTTTATACAAGTAACAAAAAATAGTCAAAAAACTAGTATTCACAATAATTCAAATTACACTATCACATTCTTTCATTAGTTATTGATTCCTTAGATTTATATTTACCTCCTTCCATTCATTTTTATAAAATACAATTTTCATAAATTGGAACATGCAAAGCAGATCTCAGTTTCCAAGCTGTTGGCAAATGGTTAAATTTAATTTTATTGAGGACTTAAAAAAAAATTATTTGAAATGCTCTTTGGTGGACAAAGAAGCGCCTCTTTTCTCAATGTGTCTATATCAGTGTATATTATTTTATTCATGTTCTTATATGGCGTGTTGATGCTTCAATGTTCATTATTCCGTTCAGAAATCTAACGAGTTTTTAGGAAAAAATAAATGTCGTGTCTTCATTTAAGATAGAAAGAGAGCTAGACTGTGCGCTTCGCCGTACAATTTTGTTTTATTTAAATTATTAATGCTGCAGTTTTCTGTTTTGTAATATATTAAAGGAATTTATTTTATGTGTCGTGAAAATTGAAATACAATTGTAATACGGTACCTACATCTTTTTGGGCCGATTTACCCTAGCAAATATTTGGCAACCCTAACAATAGCCGTGTTTTTTCAGATGAGTAGGCCTAATATAGAGGAACTAAACTTCATTTTCCATAAAATATACTTTTATGAATTCATGTCATTGGTGTTTAGAACGTGATGATTTGATTTTATAGGGAAACTTCTTTAGTTGTTATGCGAACCAATGTATATAAGAGAAGATAATAAGTGTATTTGATTTAGTATGTTTATTTATTCAGTTCGCTTTTTCTTTCATTCAAGGAGCTACTTTATAAAACTGGGAGGGCTAGTGTCCAAAATTTACAAATATTTCAGAATTGGCTTTTAAGTTATTTTGTGAAATTCCTTGTGTTTTTTCCAGACACAACCAATTGCTTGTTTTCCACTTCACTCAATTTTTCGAATGCGTTGCATCCATGCTTCTAGTTCTAGTTATTGTCACATTAGCCGTGTTTATGGTTGAGATGGGCGTAGGAAACCGTGGGAAGAAACTAAAATAATACGGGAATATTTGTGAAATCTAACTGCATGCATTTGTCTCAGTCTATGCGTGGAAGAAAAGGTTAACTGAAAGATTAAGACATGCTGATTCAAATATATGTCCCGCCCTTTCTTCCACCCATATGTCTGCATGTATGCCTAGCCATCAAATTTATCGTTCAAGGTCAAATTATCACGTTCTAAACATCAATGCCATGAACTCACACGAATCAATTTGATGAAATTTCATTCCTCTATGGTCTATGCTAGTGATGGGCATAATCGAATGATTTTAAGAATCGAATAATCATTCGATTCTTTGAAAAATAATCGAATAAGTCATTCTAATGAATTTGAGAAGTAGTAAAGAGTCGGTAATAATCGGATGTTTACTACTTCTAAAAGTAGTTACTAGTTTCTCGTTTTGCTTTGTGCTACTATTTTCTTCACCCTGCTGTCGAATATCCCAACACGCATTCCTTTGCGTTTGCAGCTTATCAACATTTTCTATTACTGCATTTAGTTCCTTGTGACAGTGTCAAAGACCAAAGTGCAGCCACAACAAAATACTATACAGTGAAAAAGTGAACGCATTTCTCCAATAAGTAGCTCGCAATTAATATAAATACTTTTGCATGAGATTAATAATTAAATAAAGAACATACGTTTCCCTTTGTGTTTAAAAGAGTCGAAATAATTTACTCTTTAATGTTTACTTAACATAACAAAAATATATAAGCTTACAATTGTAAAATTATTTCAGTGAATAAAATTATAATACGATCTGAATATTACGACCGGGCAATGTTTTATTAAATACATTAAAAGTATATACTTATCTACTTAATAAATTTAAGTCAACGTTAAAAAAGATATTTCTCAAACCATTCGTGATATATGCGATTAGTTAGTTTGGAAGGTAAAATTTTAAGGAAATGAAAAAGAACAATTCACGTAGTAATGTAGCAAAATAATCGCATCATTTTGTAATTTTCATTCGAATTATTTTTGGTTGTTATTCGATTGTAAACTGTACAACCTCTTAAACTTTGTATTAAATTAGCCTTAGAATCATTCGAATGCGCAAGGTCGATTATTGTGTAGCAATGGTGACTATTGAAAATGAACCTTATAGAAATGAAGACCTGTATAGAGATTGCCTGGAAACATTCATAATCATAAGGTCGATTTTCCTCAGCACGTCTGTAAGGGGTGGGGTAAGGGAATGTATCGGCCAGCTCGCGTCAAGTCAGCTACTGTTTTCATTCGAATGATTTTTTAAATTGAATGATTTTGAAAGAATCGAATGAATCGATTCTATTCATCCGATTCTGCACATCACTAGCCTATGCTATTCTCTAGGTCTATATTATCTGAGAAAGTGGGAATATCTTCTTAAAAACTTGTAAAATTCAGGGAATTTTGAATTTTTTAAAAATGTGGCAACCTTGGGGTTGTAAAAATACTAGTTATATAATGAATAAAGGACTTGTGTCGATATTCAAGGTTCCTAAATACTATTTTAGTCACAATAACACTTCTAAAAAACTTGAGCTATTAAGAGGGTAATAAAGCCCTGCCGGTATAGGTGAAAAAATCACAGTCAAGTGATTTATCGTCCATCTCTACCTTGTCCCTGTCTACAGACCCTGTATTTCTAAGGTGCGTAAAAGATCGACTCCACACTAACAGATTGCTGTCTTCGTAAAGAGTCCATAACCTAAAGTCCTTTGCCCTTATCTCTCCATAAAAGTGACTCAACTTTTAACTTTCTTAGACCCTATTTGGTTGCCGCATGGTCTAAAGTGGTGGAAGCGCCCAACGAAAAACAAGCAAAATTTGAGATACAACTGGCTTATTTAGTGGATATTTTCTCACATTTTAATCACCTAAATTTGCGGCTACAAGGTTCTGAAAATAAAAAGTTAGAAGGTGTCGCCAACATTTTTGTGTTTGAAGACAAACTTCGTGTATTTCTGTGCCAAATTGATCTGTGGATTGACAAAAGTTCAAGAGAAAAACTATTCAGTATTTCCGACGTTGAAAGACCTTGCTGACGTTAAGAACTATACTACCGTCACAGATGATGTCCAACATAACGTGTTGTGTCACTCACAAATATTCAAGGACGAATTCACACGTTATTTTCAAGAATATGGCAAAAATGAAAGTGAAATCATTAAGAAACTAATTTGAAATCCTTTCAGTGTCAAGCCCAACCTCCAACCCCGTTCTTGATGAAATCTTAGAAGAGATGATTAAACTTCAAAAACGATGTTAACTTCAGGGACTCGTTTGACTCTCTGGTGTAAACATGGAAGAGTTGTGGTGTAAAGAAGTTGACTAGGAGTGGCGGAGCAGAATGGTCCGCACTCTAATCAATTTTCGACTGAATGGTCCGCGACCACCTTAAGGTTGGGAACCACTTGTCTAAAGTACTACTCTAGGAGTAGACTAGACTAATAATGGGGGGATAGAGGTTCGAATCTCGGTTGGGTGTACTGAGGTTGGTTTTTCCCAAAATAGTTTCCCATTCTCTCTTCATGCAAATGAGAAAACACCTATAAATCTAACCTTCCTCAGCCCTAAAACCAATAGTGTAGGCTAATTAATAAATAAGCTTATAACCTTAACAGGCAGTGAAACGCAATGATAAAAAAAAACTTTCAAAGGACTAGTTGATACAGGCTGCTAAGGATTAATAATCACAGATTACCAAACCCTTCCTTCACCTCTGACAAGACATCTTGTGAATGTGGGGAATGCCAGGCCTCCACCGTGATTCGGATTTCACGTTAAACTGTAGGTCCTCCATTTCATCTCACAATCACCCTACCACTACACATTAGCGTAAGTGCGTATATCCCGAACGGGTAGTAAGACGCGGTGCTAATAATAATAATAATAATAATAATAATAACAATCACAGAAAAATAAATATGTGAAAAGTGCATTGAAAGGAAAGTACCAAAGACACTTTTACAAATTGATCTATTTAATAAATGTATTTCTTAAAAATTAAGAATCCTAAAAAGGGTGGCATCTCGGCAACAATTTTTCTAAGAAATACTAAGTTCTCACAAAAGAGTGACGTCACTTTGGTAGGTTAAACCTTACATTAGTATGCTTTATAACCTATGTTTCAAAAATAATGTCTGCTTGTGCCTTGCACCAGACAATTTTATTTCAAAGATTTTAAATGTACGTAGTGGCCGACTTTCTCATTGGTTGGTACGGTCACGCGATTAGGATACGGGCTATGAAGACGTGATTTCCGTTTTTAAGGACTGAAAGACTGTATGTACAGGTGCAGATATTACGGACTTTGTAGATGGAGCTTAAGACCCGGTGCTAAAGAAATCACAAATTAGGTGATAACTTATCATTTTTCAGTGACATGTTTAGGAGCCTGTACAAAAGATAAATTTTTTTAAAAGCCTTTTACATTTAAAGTTAGCAAAAATGGGGATAATAAGTCAAAATATTTCTATATTTGGAGAAATGAAGGTTGAGAAAAGTTGAGTAGCAATTGATGGTTCTAAATTTTATACAAATTTTAATGTTGATATCGCAGAAATTCCACTAAACTGTATAGTAGGGTTGATGCAGAAGTGGTGCATTTTAATGCATATACTGTAATAAAACAAAAATGTTTGCATTGTTCTGGTCTTCTTTCAAACGAAACAAATGTTGACATACACATTTCTCAAGGTGGCAACGAACATTTAAATATTTTATAGATAGAGGTGATCTCAAATATCCCCACAGTTTAATTTTTTATTGTATAATATCTGTGTAAGCTTACACTTTTTTCGAACACTTAAGCCCAGTCTACAACCAGTCATACACACATATTGGACCGGCAGTCACAATATTGTCTTTCTACCATAGCTCACGCAGTTGTATGTCAACATCGTTGTAGGGGAGTTTAATATTACGCATCTCTTGCATTATGTAGTTGTGTTCAGCCAATCAGAAACAAATATTAGTGCATTACTATACTCAACTAAAGCAATTAATTAGTTAATTGGTCAAGGATAAAAGTTCTTGAAAATATACTTATACTTAGTAAGTTAAAAGGTCTTAAATTCTAATAAGAGTAGCCTAATATTATTATTATTATTATTAGCACCGCGTCTTACTACCCGTTCGGGTTATACGCACTTACGCTAATGTGTAATGGTAGGGTGACGTGGAATCCGAACCACGGTGGAGGCCTGGCATTCCTCACATTCACAAGATGTCTTGTCAGAGGTGAAGGAAGGGTTTGGTAAAAGGCTTACATAAACTCAAATTAATATATACTTATAACTGATATTTTATTATTTAGTTTTGAAATGTTTAACTATACAATCTCTACCTCCATGACCATAAGTAATATGAGCCGCCATTTAAAACTTCAAACAGATCTTCGTCATAGACAAAATACTTATTATTTTATTTTTCATTGACTGGAGGTATTAGTTTTGTAATTCCATTCACTTCGATGATGATTTAAAAATCTGTTTGTAATTTCTTATCTTGTTGGGGTTTCTTTATAGACCTCTAACCTTGTTAATAAGAAATTTATATTTCACCTTCTTTATAAAGACAGAGTTTAACTTTGAGTAATAATGTTCAATTTCAAAACCATCATAAAAATTTGCAGATTTAGACATATTGCATGAAAATATAGTAAAAATAAAACATTAAAATACAACACAACACATAGCACTAATCACATAACAGTTCACAGCCTCTAAACTACACTGTTGAACACATTAAAAAACAACACAACTGGGTACTAATCACAAAACAGTTCACAGCCTCTAAACTACACTGTTGAACACATTAAAAAACAACACAACTGGGAACTAATCACAAAACAGTTCACTGCCTTTAAATCACATTTCTGGATAAAAAAGTGAAATGACGGGAAATAATAACCAACAACCAACATTGTTTGTTTGTTTGAACAACCTTGGGAAAGGGGATAATACTGCCCCTCCTATTTTTGGCATTAGAAAACAAGTAAAATGGCGGGAAACTAAAACGAACCTTATTTGCTTGCACAACCTGAAAGTTGGCTTCTCTCTGACACTAAATAACATTTTTCAACGTTCACTGTGCAGGACCAGTGAAGGTTGACAGTCGCTAGTGAAAGTTGAGGGTTGTAATGCCAGTCCTCCACCGTGGTTCGGATTCCACGTTAAACTGTAGGTCCTCCATTTCATCTCACGCAATCACCCTACCTTTACACATTAGCGTAAGTGCGTATAACCCGAACGGGTAGTAAGACGCGGTGCTAATAATAATAATAATAATAAATAATAATAATAACTTTCGCTGTAACATATGTACCAATACTGGGAATACTTTAAAAATTCTTAATTTTGATACTTCAAGTACAGAACTGAAATATAGACCTACTTGAATTTGGAATATGATAGGTACTGGAAACATATTGATTCTATTAGCTTTAAGTGACATGTTGGCTTTGGAAGTTTGCTTCAATTCATCCATAGACAAACTGAAAAGGAGCATGACAACCTTTTGCCTCATCAAGCTTTGGTCTTCTCAAGTTAATATTATGTTCGGTTCCAAACCCTTAATACTACTTTTCTTTGACTTACACCTCAAGAATTATGTGAATTTCCTTGAAATAATGTGACGATTATATTTAAAAAAGTTTATCTTCTCAAGACCTTATAATTCATAACTTGAGGAGGTTATGGTAATTAGGGCCATTGTATTTTATGGAAGAATCTGTATCTTTCTTGCTCTGTATTTACCAATCATATTAATCACTCTGACATGGCGTGGAAAGGACTGGCTTCTGAGGGTGTTGGCGCCATTCAAACAAATGTAATATGCATACATGTGTGTGCATACATGCGTGTGTTTTTTTAGACATTAGTTTTATACATATTATTATTATTATTATTAGCACCGCATCTTACTGCCCGTTCGGGTTATACGCACTTATGCTAATGTGTAATGGTAGGGTGATTGTGAGATGAAATGGAGGACAGACAGTTTAACGTGGAATCCGAACCACGGCGGAGGCTTGGCATTCCCCACATTCACAAGATGTCTTGTCAGAGGTGAAGGAAGGGTTTGGTAATCAGATAAATCTGTGCCGGGACCGAGGATTGAACCCCGGCCGCCAGCACAGAAGTCTGACACCTTACCCCTAGACCGCCAGGTCACCTTTATACATATTAAAGTATGAAATTTATTTCTAAAATGAAAAATTGTTGTTGTAAATAGATTTTTATGCTTCAATGCATTTGAATATTCTTGAAATAAAAATTACAATTTAACTTTCTATCATTTTATGCTTTTGTGATGGGGATGCTTTGTTTCTGATAGCATTTCATATAATTTTGAACCGTCAATATATTTCCAATATGTATTATATAGTGGAAATATAATGAAATTCCAAAACTCTCATTTGGTAGATATCTTGTTAAAGACAGTAAATTAAATTAATATAAATAAATAATAATAGGGATTTTAATAACTTTAAATAATTAGAGCAAAAATAAGCACCTAATTAATGGTATTTAATTGGAATTAAGAATTTTATTTAATTAATGCCTGTAATTGATATTTTTTGCCGGATGGTAGTAACTGATTAACATCCATTTCTATTGAAAGTCCACTAAAACTAATCCATATTCATACGGTTCATACCATAGATGAACTTGTTTACACAAATCTCTTTCAAGCTTTCCAAATCTGCAACATTGTTTTCCAGAACAGCGACATGAACAACCTCAACGGTGAAGTCCTAGAAGAGTCGGAATTGACCAAGATAGAATACGAGTCCTGTGAGCCGTTCCAGTTATTCAAGGAATGGTACCGTGATGCCTGCAATAGCGGCATCAGCTTGCCAAGCGCCCTATGCTTATCGACAGTGTCGAGGTGGGTATACTACCAACATAAACAGCATTAATTTTCCTTTACAAAAAATTATTCACACCAAAGGGCATGCAAAGAGGCGTCATCTTGTCTGGTTTTCCGCTATTGGGGGAGGTCAGGGTACGGACCTATGACAAGTAGAGTGAGGTGGTTTTTCTAGTCCTAACCAATCGGTATTTAGAGTTTAAAACACAACACAAAAGCAGCCATTTTATTTATTTAAAAGGTGACCTGGTGGTCTAGGGGTAAGGTGTCAGACTTCTATGCTGGCGGCCGGGGTTCAATCCTCTGTCCCGGCACAGATTTATCTGATCACCAAACCCTTCCTTCACCTCTGACAAGACATCTTGTGAATGTGGGGAATGCCAGGGCTCCACCGTGGTTCGGATTCCACGTTAAACTGTAGGTCTTCCATTTCATCTCACAATCACCCTACCATTACACATTAGCGTAAGTGCGTACAACCCGAACGGGTAGTAAGACGCGGTGATAATAATAATAATAATAATAATAATGATGATGATGATAATTTAAACACAAATAAAAAGCTAAAACAATCAAATAAAAATAGGAAAGCTAAGTCAATTGAGATGATATGGCTGTGTGGGTGTGAGGAAGGAATAAGGGATGTATAATGGGATTATTGATAGAGGCACTAGGCAAATTTCCTCCCACATTCCCTAAAATTCCCATCTATAAAACATTTGTTTTCCTCTTGAGGAAATATTTGAATTATTTTTAACTAAACACATTTTTTTGTCAAATTATCATGAGTACATAAGTTACATTTAACAAAACTTTATTTTTCCCCAAATAAAATCATTAAATATTAGTTGGTTAAAACTATATACAGTTACCTATATAATAATATGTAATGTACCAAATAGTACCTCATTTAGTTTCTCTCACCCGCCTCGGTGGCGTAGTTGGCTAACGCGCTAGTCGTGTTGAGCTCAACCGCTGAGGACTGGGAGATCAAGGTTCGTATCTCGGTCGGGTGAACTGGGGGTGATTTTTCCTAAACGGTTTTCCACTCCCCCTACACGCAAATGCGGGTTCACTTCCTCTAACTCAACCTTCCCAATTCTTAATCCATTAGCGTAATTAGTACTTAAAGCGTATAACCCGAAACGGGTAGTAAGACGCGGTGCTAAATAATAATAATAGTTTCTTTCTGTGCGAGATTAATTGTTAATATATAGCAAAAGTACCGAAGTCACAGACTTTCTGTGTAGATACTAGGACTATCTTGCCCATCAAAAATATTCTCCTCCCCTTTTATCATTATATTTCTGAATTTACAGTAAAATTGTATCAGGCCAGTAACTAAGTTGGGTGTTTGCTGATATCTGTCTTCTTTTACCCCTCAAAGTTCTGCTTGCATGGTGAAATTTGTTATCAAGTCACCGTGATAAAAACTGTCTAAAGAACTTTAAAGCAGCAATTAAATAGGAGCAAATATAATTTGACTATAATATATTGATAGGTAAATTTTGAAGTATTATGTTGTCTTCATAAAATGTTAGTAAAACGGCGCGGACTCGGTTTGAAACATTATACAATGTCTTAGTAAATGGTTTATTAAGAACAAATACATGAATTGATTAGGTACTTAAGTAATGCAAATTATTTTTACAGTGAAGGAGCCATAGGTTCCAGGACTCTCTTATTAAGAAGAGTGGATGACGACGGATTTGTAGTTATGACGGACAGTAGAAGCAGGAAAGCAAAGGAATTGGTTAGTTTATTCTTCATTATTTTATTCGTCATGCCCTAATAAACACATAGAATCTATAAACTAACTTAACTCAACGCCAGAAAATCTAACACTAAACCTCAGTTTTACAGTTCTTGTCGAATGTGGGGAATGCCAGGCCTCCACCGTGGTTCGGATTCCACGTTAAACTGTAGGTCCTTCATTTCATCTCACTATCACCCTACCAATTTCACATTACCGTAAGTGCGTATAACCCAAATGGGTAGTAAGACGCGGTGCTAATAATATTATTATTATTATTACACTTTGTTTGCAATGAAAGCTTACAGTCCTACCTTGATGGGATCCACTATAACTCTGTTATATTAACAGAGCCATAGGGTAGACAAGCAAGGTAAGCATATTATACCCTGATTTTGGTTGGAAGAACAGTAGAGAAAATTCAAACATATTTCTTTGCGGCCAACTCTGATAATATTTTACTATATTAATTTGTGTTATTTTATAGATATTAATAATATCTATCAATAGTAACATCTGCAGATGAAATGACTTTATGTATGAATATACTAACATTGTTTTAGTAACTAACTTCTACTGTTCTTCATACCAAAATCATACTATACTTTCTGTAAATGAAGCTTATGCGAGGCGCATATAAAGGATTGTGAGTCCAAGTGATGTTGGGTGAAAAACATTCATGATACATTTCTACATTAATTACAAAACAGTACATTGAAAGTGTACCTATTCGATTTTAAAACTTGGGACGTAAGAAGCACGAGTTCAAGGCAGTGTTTTTTGCAGTTTTTATATCTAAACTTTTTTTTTTTGTCCCAAACAAATCAAATATTGCTCCAGTACACACATAAGTTTAATTTTATTCACATGATGATATTAATATTTCTTGAATATCTGTCAAGGGTGTTCTGGAATTTAATGACAAATATTCAAGATCTGTTGATATCACCATGTGAAGAAAATAAGACTGTATGTTTGTTACTGAAGCAATACATTTGATTTATTTAAGGCAAAAAAAAAGTTTTGCTATATAAACCAACAAAACTAATAAAACCACTTGCCTTTTTTTAAACGTTTCCTGACATCATCCCCNCCCTTACAATATTAATACATATAATATTCCCCTTTATATTCACAGAGAAAAATCCTAGAAAGAAGCTGTTTCATTTTGGTGCATTTTATTTTCCAGACTGAAAATCCACATGCCAGTATGGTGTTTATCTGGAACTACAAACAGAAAGATGAAAAGTTAATATCAAGACAGGTGATGTTTTAATTTAAAAAGTTGTTAGTTTAGTTGTTATAAAAGAGATAAAAACTGATGTTCCAACTCGGTTATTTACCTGTTATCTCACTACTAATTAGTTTTGAACTATAGAAACATTTTATAACATATGTTTTCACAGGAAATAGTTTGAATCTATATTAATAAAATGAAGAGTTTGCGTATCTTTGTGTCTCTCTGTCATTAGCATTGTACAAATATGTGCACCTCTAAGCCGCCATTTTAGTACTTTGATTTATTTTAAATTAGTTAAAAGCTGGGCTGGAAGAAATAAAATTAAGTTTAATTTTTCCTCTATTTGAAACAAGGAAAAGCATTGCCAGCAGGGCTATTGGGACCATTCGACGCAAAGTTAGTTGCTACTGTTAGTTAGCTTCATTTTCAAGGAAAATATAGAGTTAGGGTTATTTTATAGTTGACTTATATTGAAAGTTAGATTATGTGAAAAACACACAAAAACGTTTTGAGATTTATTATATAGGGCTAAATGGTCACAAATTCGTTTTGCGTCATGGTCATAATAGCCCTGCAGGGGTAAATACACAATGACGCAATCCATTGGCTACCATGGGCAGTGCTGGGTACTTCTGATAGTATATAATGAATATGATGGTGTAATTTAAAAAATGTTTCTGGTCTGAGGTTCTAGACTAAAAGCTTTTCTTTAACATGTTCCCCGGTCCTGGCACAGATTTATCTGATTACCAAACCCTTCCTTCACCTCTGACAAGACATCTTGTGAATGTGGGGAATGCCAGGCCTCCACCATGGTTCGGATTCCACGTTAAACTGTAGGTCCTTCATTTCATCTCACAATCACCCTACCATTACACATTAGCGTAAGTGCGTATAACCCGAACGGGTAGTAAGACGCGATGCTAATAATAATAATAATGTTTTAGTTTTGGGTGTATTATCTTGACACTATACGGTAATAACTTAATGTTAATATGTTTCAGGTGAGAACAAGCGGCCGTATATCCGAGTTGGAGGCTAAGGAGGTCGAGGAGTTGTATAATAAGGAACCTCTCTATTGCAAGATCAGATCGCATATCTGCCATCAAGGTCAACCGATCAACTGGCAGACACACAAAGACAGACATGACCAACTATTGAGCCAAGTCAGGGAGGGGAAGATGTTACCGATGCCGGACCATGTGTTAGTATACTCGCAAGATTATGAGAGATCTGCAGACCTAAGTTATTTTATGACCCTAGAAAATATTTATAAATGGCCCTCACAATCCCAATATCATCATCATCATCACCACCAACTGTTTCCAGCATGTGGCTTGGTCATTATAATAAAATTTCTCACTCCGCCTCTAACCTTCCACAATTCTTCCTCCTTTAATAGCTTCCATTCTTCTCCTCCCACTTTCACCTGTCTCTTAGGGTGCGTGCATGCCTCAGAGTGCACATCACACATCACTCATCAATCACTCATCACTTCTATCCTCACACAACGCACATCGCTCATGGAACAACCTATAAACCGAGCAGATTGCTCATCGTGCTTCGTACTCGGCTAGAGAAAACCAGTCTGTATGGAGCATTCACACTTCTTTTTTTTTTTTACCTCACTAAATTGGCGTTTGAAGTTATTTTTCCGGCACAAATAAAAACTTGACCTAATTCGAATTTTTGAATAATTTAAATATTTGTAGTGGTCCCTTTGAGCTTCAAATTAGCCAGGTTCAACTGATCATTATCAATTTGAATTTTATATTATTTTATTTGCCAACTAAAACCAAACTAGAAAAAAAAATTGATATGGTCTTAGGTTGTTGCAAATCCCCTCCCATGTGCCTAAAATATGTTAAGTGTAATCAACATGCCCTAGATTGGGGTGTTTGTTTATTTTTACATTGTAGTGTTGTGAATTGCAAGCGAAAGAACGATTATAGCTGCGTGTTTTGATGAGTGAGTAAACATTAGGAGATAAGTACTGACAGCCAGAATGTCTTGTCAGCATTCCTTTTGGCAATCAGGTCAAGTTGTGGTATAAATAGTACTATTTTATGAGCTAACAGGGCTAACAATTCCCCATCAATTCCAGGGGGATCACTCTGACCATTTTGGGGCTATGTGAGTTAGGACACCTAATCATCGAGAATGTGCGCGGGGGGGACTACTGCCGTGCCCGAGGTACCAAGGTTCATAGCAGTGTAGGACCAGCTAGTGTCGACCAAGCCATTTGTTAAGCATGCCTTGCTTTACTTTGTTCTGTCACTAGCTCCTGGTTAAATCTTTTTAAATTCTTTTATATCTTTTTAGTAACTTCTTAACAACATCACATTTTGTAGTAGAGCAAAGTATTACAATAAAAACCAAAGCCACACATCAATCACGGACCCACACAGTCATATATCCAGTCACCATCCTTATCCTCGGCCGCAACACATCCTGACAGATTAGGCCCACCAGGAGGAGGTGACATTAGTATATTTTAATAACAATTCTTGTAAGGTAAAGTAAATGCTTATTATTTATTAACATATTGATCGAAAAATAAAACTTTTTTTTTTAGCCCAAAACAGCCTTTATAAATAAAACTTTCACATAGCATAATAATAATCTCACCTTTGGATAATACTTAGCAAATGTATTATCTTTGCGATAGTATTGAAATGGTTTATAATTACCGAGTGAACCGGTTGAAGAACTTAAGGGCTAGGGTCCAAAATTAACATGATGGTTGTGTTTTTAAATCTGTAACTATCTTTTTCTTAACATCATAACTGTAGCAAATTTAACTAGTATATTATTTGATAGTAAAATTATTCAAAATTCATGAATAATAATTCACAAATAATATTTGCTTCAATTTGAGATTCGCATTGAACTCAAAAAAATCTGTTTCGCAGTTGGGTTATTTTCTTCCATTCATATATAATCTTTATTAATGCAGACTTTTGTTTTCAGCGTGGGCTATAAACTAGTTCCGGACTTCATTGAATTCTACTATGCCCTAGGGATGGCTATCGGCGATAGACTCCTGTTCAAGAAAATTAGTAAAAACACCTGGGAGACCACACATCTATATGCATGAAAATGTATAAAATGTTGAGGGTGTTTGAGGCTAAACAACTTTGACTTTGATTCAGAGTAAAATTATGAATTCAATTTAGCAAAGTTTACCCCCCCCCCCCCC
>CABEEJ010002004.1:9968-127309 GCA_901482245.1 Timema douglasi
GCTCTTATACAGTCCAAACAGATGAAGCATGACCGATTGTGCAATAGCCCGGTGATGATTGGATCCCAATGAGGCAATCGATCAGCATTCTGTACAGCCCTAAATTAAATATGATTATATTTTAAATTATATTTGGAAGAAGGCACACTTTAAATCGTTTCCATTGGACAAAGAAGTAATGGCTACCTCTTAAAGAAAATCAATTGTCAACAACAAAAGTTGAGACAGCCATTATTTTTTGTAGCACTATAAAGTGTGAAATGTGTTCATCTTTTCATTGTTCATTGTGGGGTTTTTTTCATTTGATTGTTTTACTTAGAGATATATATTTTAAATAGTAAACAAGCCCTTACCTTATCTTTATGACTGATCATATCATAAACCGATAACCTTTCTGGTACACACAAACCAATTATTTGATTGTTAACAATGTGGGAGGTTACCAAAATACCACAATGCCACCTGGAAAAAAAAAAAAAACTTGTTAATGTAATAAAGATGGCTGTAACCAGATTTAATTGGTATTATAGTTGTGCGAGAACATCTTAAAAGTAAGTAATAGGCAATGATTGCAAAATTTTGAGATCCCCCCAGGGAAATAAAGCATCCCATTCTCAACTAATAATGGTGTGGGAAGCTTCGAAAAGTCGAAGTCGGAGTCAAAGGTCAAATCTCCTTCCGCTTCGACATCTACAATAACCTTCGCGTATTCAAAAAAATTTGAAGATAGAATAAAACTTTGATAGATTATCAAACGATTTAATTTTATCTAACTAAATATTACATGTTTCAATATTTGATTATTTTAAAACCGTTACTAAACAGAATTTTAAAAATGGCTAGTATTATTATTATTATTATTAGCACCGCGTCTTACTACCCGTTCGGGTTGTACGCACTTACGCTAATGTGTAATGGTAGGGTGATTGTGAGATGAAATGAAGTACCTACAGTTTAACGTGGAATCCGAACCACGGTGGAAGCCTGGAATTCCACACATTCACGAGATGTCTTGTCAGAGGTGAAGGAGGGGTTTGGTAATCAGATAAATTTATGCCGGGACCGGGGATTGAACCCCGGCCGCCAGCATAGAAGTCTGACACCTTACCCCTAGACCGCCAGGTCACCAAATGACTAGTAATGTAATGTAACTACCATAATGTAAGCATGGATCAAAGAGGGTAAGTAAATGAGTTTACCCTTTCACATTGATAAAATGACGGCCGGTGACTAGGTGTTGTGCCTGTCCTAGTCTTATGTTAGATTATATTGCATATGCAGCTATGAAAAGCCTAGCAAAATGGTAGTGGAAAATATATGGCTTGAATAAAGAACTGACTCAGACCATAGATTTGACACAGTAATGGGTGTTAAGTAAAAAGTTACTAGTACAACTTAAAATTGAATGCAGAAAGCCCACCTAGAGAAAGAAGAAAAAATGTGGGAAGAATTTTATTCACAAAGTGAATTCTTCCTTTCTTGTGGCTTCCATAGTAAAACGCAACCCAAACATTTAAACACAAATATAGTTCTTATATTTAAGCATTTTTGATTTTATTGTCTTCACAGAATAAACACCACCCTCAAAAGTGGTTACATGTTCCTAACCAATTTTTCCCAGAGCCAAAACCTTCTTTGTTCATCGCCAAAGAGTTGCATCTAAATGGTCTCCCAATCTCCAAAATATCCTTGTTTGCCCAAAACTTCCTAATCCCAAGAGAATCCGAGAAAAAACCTCAACTACAAAAGGATAATACCTTTGTGAGAATCCCCACTGAAGCACGTGTACAATTCAATTAGAGGCTACATCCTTCCTACATCCTTCAATGACAAGATCACTCAAATGGAATAAAAAATCCCTGGTCCTTATAAATTCAAAATCAATAGCTTGGTCTGTTAACCACGGTGCAAATCTTATGATGCAGAATAAAGGAATTTAGTTCTATTCAACTTCACTTTGAATCGATAAAGTAGACTTTGCATAAGGCTAGTCTGAGGTAACCTGCCTCGGTAGCGTAGTTAGCTAATGCACTAGTTTCATGTTGAGCAAGACTGCCGAGGACAGGGAAATTGAGGCTCGAATCTTGGTTGGGTGAACTGGAGGTAGTTTTCCCTATATTATTTTCCACTCTCCCTCCACACAAATGTGGGTTCATTTACTTTAAATTCAACCTTCCCAAATCTTAACCCATTAGCGTAATAAGTACTTAAGTATATAACCCAAACAGGTAGTAAGACACGGTGCTATAATTTAAAAATTTGTTTAGTCTGAGGTATACCTGATAACATTTGGCTTGCCACCCTCTTTCACAGGTATGAGGGCTTTCAGAGCAGTGATGATGAGAGAAACTTTACACATGGAATGCTCTGTGCCACACAAGACAACAGTCCGGCCAATCAGGAGAGAGTACACTATGTGGTGGGCAGCCTTGTTGAATGATTTGAAAAACCTGAGGATTTGGTGACCTAAAAACATAAAGTATATTTAGGTCCGCATTTAAAAAAAATGTTATAACAGAAATACATAGAGGAAATTTGGTTGACAGTTAAGAATGGCTCTTTCAAATAATTAAGGATATTTAAGATCTAAAGATTTTAAAAAAATGAGATACAAGATTTTTTTTTTAATGTTGCTTTCAAATTTTAAATGGTAGTTTTATAATAAATAAAATATTTCTATGGCATTACATTTATTTTTTAAAGCATTACATTTTGAGATGCACAAAAGTGTTGAGCGCTGATCAACTAAAACAATGGTTAGAGGTTGATCAGCTTAGAATGTATCTTTATCAAACTTGAATATTGAATGCACTATAGGTAGGAATCTAAAATTGCCTACTTATTGTCTGTTTAAGCTTAATATAGTCTGAACTCTATGATCTATTACACACAATACAATACAATACTTTTAATACATATACAATATTTTTAATACTTTCCAATTGCACATATTGTAAGAGACCATTTAAACACACCGATGACAAAAGTACTTCTTAGTAATTGGTAAATCGGTGGTAGCACCCAATTAGAGTCGGAAGTTCATTGGGTTTGAGATGTGCTCCCTCTCATGGCAACCGCCCTGACCCAGACATCACCAGAGGCTCCCCCTTTCTGCCTGGAGTATGTTCCCCGTGCGGTAATCCTGGCAGAATGTCTCCTTGTAGCAGCCCTCGAGTCTGTCGAGGTTGTTTGTGTGGGAATGAATGGGGGGGGGGGAGAGTGCTCTCACTTCTCACCACACACTATACAGTTGGTAGCTAGTAACTTCCGGAAAATCTGAGCAAGCCAACCTCACGAGGTCGGGAAACTCAGGTTGAAAGGTCTTTTAAGGTGATTCTTGAGGCTAAGCACCTGACTTCTTCTGCAGTGCTAACGCCCCTACCTTAGCGTATATTTCCTCCCGCCGATGGAAGCTGGCCAATGTGGGTTGAGGGAGTGTTCCTAGATGTCCTGTGACAACAGGGCAGGAATCGACAGCGAGAACGCGGCTGTCAGTTTATGTATATGGCTATACTCAGAGGGCACTTATTGTTTTGTTTGACATAACTTGTTTTTTCCCCTTGTGTTTGCTATAAATTGTGTTTGGATTATCTGGAATTTCAAATCATCGAGGTTTGGTCTAACCAGGTTGTCCTATTATAGTAAAACTAAACAAGAAGCTAGCTTCAGTGATGCTAACTAGTCATGAAAGATGAAAATTTCTCTGGTGGATTTGGAATTCTCTGGAGGTTCATCAATTGTTTTGTAGATGCTAGGTGGTGCTAGTGTTGCAACAGGGTTTAAATCAAGCCTAGTTAACAAATATTTAGGTTGGGTTATTTTCTAGACTTGGTGATTCAAGGATGTGCCAGTTCTCATTTGCTTAGCTAGGACATATTGTATTGGATTCTGTTAAATGGTTTAACACTTTGACAGTGTAGCAGTCCTCAAAGCGGAGGTTTGGAGTAAAGGTGTGTGCTTAGACTGGTTTTTCAGTGTTCTGGATGTTGGTGTCCATTCATATGATTATGGAGAGTTTAGTGGTGAAGCCAAGATATTGTGCAGACTATTGTTGGCATTCTAGTTGGTAAATTAGAATACTGGATTCACGGGTGTGACTACCTTTGATGGGATGAATAGTTATGTACCTGGCTAGTTGAAAGAGCGATCTATTACTCTACCTGGCTAGTTGAAAGAGAGATCTATTAATCTACCTGTCTAGTTGAAAGAGAGAGCTATTACTCTACCTGGCTGGTTGAAAGAGAGAGCTATTACTCTACCTGGCTAGTTGAAAGAGAGATCTATTAATCTACCTGGCTAGTTGAAAGAGAGATCTATTAATCTACCTGGCTAGTTGAAAGAGAGAGCTATTACTCTACCTGGCTGGTTGAAAGAGAGAGCTATTACTCTACCTGGCTAGTTGAAAGAGAGATCTATTAATCTACCTGGCTAGTTGAAAGAGAGATCTATTAATCTACCTGTCTAGTTGAAAGAGAGAGCTATGACTCTACCTGGCTGGTTGAAGAGAGAGCTATTACTTTACCTGGCTGGTTCAAGAGAGAGCTATTACTTTACCTGGCTGGTTGAAGAGAGAACTATTACTCTACCTGGCAGGTTGAAGAGAGAGTTATTACTTTACCTGGCTGGTTCAAGAGAGAGTTGTGTCCCCACACACACACCGGTGTTGGTTCCGTCTCCTCCTCTGCCCCTTCACTTTTCTCACTCCAGCTGTCCGCGCTAACACACTCATCTGATACATCGACAAAACCTTCGCTTCCCTCCTCACTGCTGCCATCTACTGGGAGGTTAGAGTCGGCATGTGCAGTATATGGTGAGGGGCTAATAGACTCGGGGAAAGAGTGGTAGCTGCTACCTTCTGTACCAGTTGATAACTGAAACATAATACGGAGGACTGAAGCTGCTGTATTCATTAAGGCAATCCTGCGCTGTACAAGTTTCAATCATTTTTTTAGCGGTAATCATCGTCATGTTGATTTAAATACCGAAAATGACACAAATTTATTACATAAAAACTGTTCTTGGCATGAAAAAATCATGTAAAGATAACTTTACAATTGTAAACATATGTATGTATTATTAAAATTTATTTAAAAAAAACATTGATTGTTTTAAAGTCTGTTTATAGGAGATGGATCAAATCCACTATTATAAGAAACAGTGTCTTCATTTTATCTTTGGATCACAAATAATAATAATAATCGTCATCAAGTCATTAGCAAACATCATGGCATTAATTCTTTCCTCCCTAAGTTTTCCTGTCACTTTGTTATTACCATTACAAATGGTAATGGTGAAAGGGCCTCCTCCCCCCCACATTCCATCTTTTATTTGGAAGTGTTCCGCCATTCCACTCTCCCTCTTTTAACACAACTCCTGTTATCCTCATACATGCTTTTCACTTTCATTACCACATCGCTTTCCACTTCGGCCTCCTCCATTGCTTTCCAAACTTTATTGCTATCCACGCTCTATTGTAACCATTTATCGTTACGTAAAATAAATATGGCACCAAACAGTTATATTAGATTAAACATTGAAAGGAGAATATAGGCCATACGCCCACCAGAAAGATGTAGGCCCCAAAGTTTACAACTAAAACACACCATATAAATAGTTGTGAACTTTTGAGGCCTACGGTTTTCTGGTGGGTGGGTGTGTGGGCCTTGCCCTTTTATCCCTCTTTCATTCGTCAATATGCTTATGGCACTCTAACAGGTGGTGATTTTTGCTAGCTAGAGTTTAATTATCTGGTTACTCTAGAGAAGAAAATAAAATCATAATGTGTGATAAAACAAATATTATATAATTGTGGAAAATGAAGTACAAATAAAAGTAAAACACTTAGAATAGGACCCTAAAATCTTTAAAGGATATTCAAGATCTGAGAAAATATCGGATTAGAGATTCGAAAAAAGTAAAAAATATATTTATTTTAAATTTTGGATTGGAATTTTTTTAGAGCTGTAAGCTAGCACTGGTTATTGTTGGCTCAATCCCGACCAAATTCTAGAACAAACTAACAACCAGACTCCAGCCAATTAATTTAACTCTTAGTGTATTTTCTATTCCGTATTTCACTGCATAATGGTCGCCACCGCATAATGGACAAAAAGTTGGTCTAAATGGTTTCGTCACATAATGGTCACACCCTGTTTTTTCAGTCTTGGTTTATAAAATTTCTTACTAAACTTTTACTTAAAAAACAAAAGAGTGTTGCTCACACAGGAAGATTTGAGTATTATCATGTGACTGATTTTGCCTGCCTGCCCACTCCCTTCTACAAACCAACAGCTCTGCTAGTTGCATAAAAAAAATTACCAGTTTTGACCTTGAGATTATTATTATTATTATTATTATTATTATTATTATTATTATTATTATTATTATTATTATTATTATTATTATTATTATTATTCTCTCCACACTATTCTATCCAGAGCAGCTGCACTCAAGGAATGAAAGGGGGAAGGAAGAAATTTTTATCTTCATTTTGACCTTGAGTTGACTAGACTTATTTGCTCATAGTAAATCCCTCTATTTGTTTTGTCTTTCAGTCTATTTATAGACAAGTGCATTGGACCTGCCAGTACAGTCCCAGCGTGCTACAAAATATACCTAGGAATCTGGCGCTTTTTCCATGGAAAATAATTTTAGGGAGAGCATATAATAGGAGAATCGTTTTTGAAAGGGTAATTTTAGGAGAAAAACATCGCATTGTATTTGGGCCAATATAGAATTATGAAGAAAAAGAAATAAAAAAAGTAAACTTATAATGGTCGCATCCTACTTTTTCTTCTAATAACGTGCATAAAAAATGCTATGATTATGCGGTGAGATAAGATATTCTGTTTTGCTCCTATTTCCACTTATGCTCATAATCTTTTCCAAGATTCGATATTCAGATTTGTAAAATAGTGAATTCAACACATCTCTAAAAAAACACTAACATATCTTTACAAACTTTTCACTATTTCAGTGCAACATAACATCTTCCTCAGGAAGAGGTAGAATGAACTAGAAGTGGACTTCAGTGGTGCCAACTTGGTTATTGAAAGATATAAACTTCTCAGGTGATGTTAGTGGTGCAGAAGCATATAAATATGAACTAGTTAACATGTATTCACTTTATTTCATAAATAAGTTTTAAGAAAAGAAAATTAAAATAATGGATGAAAACCAGACATGTATAATTCGTCTGTAGTTGATTTTAGAATGCCCACTCACATAGTTGGCCTCCATATACTCCAGTGCATCCTGTGCCACACTATCGCTGCTAAGATCGTCGCCACTGTTACTCTGTTTCAACTCAAAGCTAGCCTCCTGATTTGTTACTAAGGTGAAACTCTTCCGAACACTACTTGTAGGGCTGGTGTAGCTTTCCTTGGGATTGGCTAAACTCGAGAGAACCTGAAGGTACTCAGAGTCACAAAGAGCTTGCCCAACAAAGTCTGATACAGACTCGCTTGCCTCAGCCTGAAATATGGACACAGAAATAATAATAATAAGAAGAAAAAACCAATAAATCATTTAAAATGTAATCTAATAAATGTGTGCAAAGTCCACTTTTTCAATTCAAAGCGAAATTGGATTAAAAAAAATATGAAATATTTCTTAAGCGAAAAATTTGAGAATTTAGATTAAATTTAATACTGAGGGTTGCGGGCTCTATCTTGAGCTAGTTCTATCCAGTCCACCTCATTACAGCCTATTCCTATCTTGAGCAGTTCTATCCAGCCCATCTCATTATATGTTATCTTCCCATCTGCGTCCAGATCTTCCCATTGGCTATGCCGGTCAATACCCTGTATTCCAGATTCTTCTATTTGTGATGCATGTACTGCCAAACGTAATGTTCCCTAATCTTCAGAAACTGATAAATTAAGTTAGTATAACATTATGTAATTTAATTATTATTTCAGATTTTTATTACATTGTAGCATTAATTTATGATGTACATAATATTTAATATAAATGTGAATTTTAACTTTAAATATATTAAATTATTGGAGAGGCTTTGCAGTTGTCAAATTTGGAATTTCATTTTCAAATTGAAGGCAAACCTGACAATAATTTGAAGCAAAGTCAAAACTTAAAGCTTCCCATATCCTTTTATTTTAGGCGAGTTTTTTTTGTCACCGCATCTCATTACCCACCTTGGGTTAAGCGCATGTACTAATATAATAACAATAATGTGTTAGTAATAATGAGAATTAAATTTAGAAAATGTGTACCCACATTTGCACAGAGAGTGAATGGAAAATTATTTAGGTAAACCATCAGACAGGGATTCAAACAAAGGTACTTGTGTAATTGGCAGCCCAGTCTATTGTAGGAAAAACGCCTTAGACCATATAACCACTGAGGTCAGTAGTTAAAAACATTAACAAGAAATTAAGATGTATAAGCTGGTCCATTAAAAAAAATGTTTTTTTTATTCTAGAACACTAATTCCAACCTTTCACCTGTGCCTTCTCCTGCGGAAACATGGTGAGCTCTCGCTCCATACTGCAGTGGCAGTAATGACGCAGTGCACATATCATCCTCCAGAGGGCCGCCGCACTCCCCCAGGGACTCAGCGCCAAGACACTGCACAGACCCTTTCCTCCGGCCTTGTCTAGTCGGTCTCGTTTCAGTCGAGTCAGAAAAGACTCCACCTGGGGCAACGAGGACTCCTTCAGCACCAACGCGCACTTCCAGGAGTTTACTAACGCCCGACTCTCCTCGTCACACTGCAAATGACCCCAGGTATGAGACAATAATAAAGTCCAAATCCCTCACCTAAGTGTGTCTCAAGTTCATATTTTAATAGTAACATCAACTAAGACCTAAAAATAATTATTTTGTATTCAAAACATGACCATGAGATCGTCAAGCAAGCATACTCCATTTCCAACATTTTCTGTCACGGGGCAAATATCAGCCAATATAATAACCATATCATCATAATTAACGCCCAATCACGGCACAAACATCTCATTATTAAACCGTAACATTTTAATAAGTGAGCAATCGCGGAACAAAATTAATCTGTAGCGCTTCATTGTATGCACACCTACCAAAGATTCAAACACCAACGGCTGGTCTTATGAACACCAGATAAATATTGCTATTGGCAGGTTGAAGTTATCTACCAGATAAAAGTTATCAGCAACTTTAGTGTTTTACGCGTTTTATGAACTGAATTTATCTGCCAGATAGCTATTTGTAAGATAAATATTTTTTATTCAGAACACACAAGTTTGGTACTGTTTTTACTGGTGCGTGCATGCGTAAAGCCCTGCTGATAGCGCTACAAACTAGTGAGTGGTGAGAACGCTCAACATTTGTTAAATAATGGTGGCTAAACGAGTGAAAGGAAACAGATGGCGTGACGTGACGTGGCCACAGAAGCTAAGTTGTATTGCAAGTATTAATTTTGCTGTCTGCCAAAATGTGGGCAATAGTTGGGTACGACGTTAACAAAATTTAATTTATTGTACTCACATTTAAATAATTTGTTCTTATATAACTATAACTCTACAGATAGCTTATCAGTTTCTGTAAAAGTGTGAATTAAACGTTTTAACTTTTTATATATATATATATATATATTCATGTGGTTAGGAAGCACAGGCCTATTTTAATATTTATCCAGGAGTCATAAGCCGGCCATAATTGAACTCAATATTTAGTCCACACATCTACAAAAGCGGGTAATGTGATATTGAATATTTGCTAACTCACGTACTAGGTGTGGCTCTACAACATGTTGCATGTGAACATACTCTGTGTACTGGTGGACCAGCTGGGCTATGTCCATCTTATTGAGCTCCATCCTCTCTTCAGGAGTCAGAGGCAAAATACCTTCCTCTTCTCTCTGGAACACATTTGACCATCCACCACACTATACAGTGAGACTGAACGATTAACGAGGCTGTCCATAATCTATGTTTGCATATCAGGGAGGAGGGAGTAGTGCTCGACGTGACCAAGCATGATGAGGGGGAGAGGTGTAATCAGATAATGCATGACATCACATTACAATTAAGCATTTTGGGCGGCATTCTTTGTTAATTAACTCGACTGTACACACATATAAACAACTGACTCATCGACTTTGATCGGCGAGATTGGCCAACACTTGCAAACTATTTTTAATAAAAGGATTATAATATAGGCTCTACAATTAAAATTATTATGTAAATAGGCAGAGAGGGTGTGTGATGTTGTGACATAATATTAGAAGGGTCTTCACAAAATTATGACAATGTGTAACAAGGGGGGTAACAGGTGACAAAAAAATTAGCATGACATAGTTTATGGACACTCCCTAAGTAAAACAAATATATTATATCTATTGGAGGATGTAACACACACTAAAACATTGTATTGCCCAAACACAGGGCAACCTGAGTTTTGCAAGAGTGTTTTAAGAAAGAGGATAAGGCCTAGTAAAACTATAAAGTTTGATGGAGTAGAGACGAGAGGATGTAATGAGAAGAGGACAGCAGGGAGAGTTGTTCTATAGGTGTGCAAAAGACCTGCTATGGAGGAAATAAGTGTTATACAAGTCGTACATATGCAGCAGGAACATGCACACAATGTAAGAGAGACTAGGAAAGTGGAAGCCATGGGAATGAAGTTTGTGAGGAGGATGCTGTCTGTCACAAGGAGAAACAAGATTAGGAATGAAGTTATCTTGGAATGAGTTAGGGTACAGGGAGTACATGAGATAGTAGAGGAAGCAAGACCGAGATGGTATGGGCATGTAATGAAGATGGAAAAAGAGAGAATGACAACAAAAATGTTAGAAATGGAGTAAAGAGGAAAATTATCTCAAGGGAGGCCAAGAAAGAGAAGGTAGTAGCAGATAACAGAAAATGTTCAGGTGAGAGGAGAACAAGAGAAGAGATTAAAGGTGGAAGAATGGTGGAAGGAATGAAGGAAAATGGAGGCATTTTACTAAACTGACCCGGCCACTGCCTGGAAACAGTTAATGATTTTAAGCGGGGGGGGNGGCGAATTAGTTTGAACATGCTTTATTCTGATATGTTTTATCAACTCAATTATACTCAAAATATTTTATTTGTAGAAAATTAATTTCCCTTATACTAAATAACAAATATGGCTACATCAAGGAATCAAATAAATACTATTTTAATAAATATGCCATCACTTACCATGTAAAGAACTGAACATTCACCACCTTAACACTTGAGCTAAGAGCCTCATGTTACTCAGTGAGTAGCTCTACTTACTAACAAAAATTATTAGCATGCAAATGATTGTTTCAACATTAATTAATGTGAACAAAATCATAAACGTAAGGGAGAAAAAAATGCCAATTAGCTTACGTTAACCTCTCACAAACGAGACTTAATTTTCTAAGATTTTAATTTGGATTCAAATTTGACATTTATTTGAAATGAATTTTCGTATTCGAAAAAAGATTGATTCGACCCATCCATACATAAGAAAACACTAGATTAAGAAATTACTCAAACATGTAAATAATTACAGTACAGGTGACCTGGTGGTCTAGGGCTAAGGTGTCAGACTTCTGTGCTGGCGGCCGGGGTTCAATCCTCGGTCCAGGCACAGATTTATCTGATTACCAAACCCTTCCTTCACCTCTGACAAGACATCTTGTGAATGTGGGGAATGCCAGGCCTCCACCGTGGTTCGGATTCCACGTTAAACTGTAGGTCCTCCATTTCATCTCACAATCACCCTACCATTACACATTAGCGTAAGTGGGTATAACCCGAACGGGTAGTAAGACGTGGTGCTAATAATAATAATTACAGTACGCTTTTTTTCTATAAGGGGCCTATTATATCCTGCTCATGCTGAGTCAACTTATTTCTATGGCAAGTCACATGAACTTGCCGTATTTGTTTTACAGCCGGATACCCTTCTCAACGTTAACCCTCAATACTTGCCCGGGGAAATAGGGTGAATTTTATGAGCAAGTGTGAAAGAAGTTACCAATTTTGCTGGGAAAGGTATTTTCAGAAACCTTCGAGGGTTCTTTTACACCCTACATTCAACTTAAGACCGAGGGCTTTACTTCTCCTCTAAAGGAAGTTGTAAATAAAGATACTAAAAAAAACCAAAATGACCCGGCATCAATATATCAGCCATTAAAGCCTTATTTAAATGTCTTAGATATGTAGTAGCGTAATTGATATAATTTAATCAAAAGGTCCAGGGTTGGGCTCCTATTCAAGACATATTTGATCAAAATACAGTAAGTCCTAAACAGTTAATTTGCTCTGAAAGTTTCCACGCAAGGTGAATTACTGCTTAGGTACTGTGTTTTTTTGTTAAATGGTATGTTTTTTTAAAAGAATAATTAAAATTTAACACCGTTCTGATTACTAATAAAAACTTGAGGAAATGAAACCTTAGACATATAACTTACAAACAAAACCTTGATGACATCAGCTGTGCATCAGCTTACTGGAAATGCCATATAATAGGTTAAAATGGTACTTGACAGATGGTACTGCTAGTTGTAAGTTCAAACTCAAGTAACGCAACTGTGTGTGTATGAATCTACATTACTTGAAATCTTTTAAGTCAAGGACTTAATGTATAACTTGATATTATTATATTCTCACCTGTTTTAAGTAAAAATATTTAGTTTGCGTCTGCTTCAAGTTGTGAAGCGTTTTGCACAGTTCCTCCATGAACCACTGTCGATTGTTGAACTTCATGATGTGGGTGGTCTGAGAGATTTAGAAAAAATTATAAATATATAATTCCTCTAATTAATCTGTGTGCTTAAGCGCTAATTACTCCATGGCATCAGAATTCAATCGAGCCGTACTGACCGAGTGATCGCCGTCTGTTGGTGAAGATAATGCCAACTTATGTGTAAATAGGGTGTCATATGATCATCAACCCAACGAATCTTTCGGCCAATAATTTCAGTTTTCTAGACCAGAGTCACTATTTTTTCATTCAAGTAACTCCTCATTTGTCCTCAAGAGGCTGAGTTTACCCCGTTTCAGACCCATTGCTTCACAGAAAATTTGAAAGTGCCAGGAATCAAACCTGGTACCTCTAGATTTATAGCCAGGAATTCTAACCACCAGACCACATAGGGAGACAGTCATAATAACAATGTAGGCTAATAATAATGATATTCATTTCCACTATTTTAATTTGCTAACTACACTGTAACTATTAAATGAAAACCCCATTACTCTGACCTGAAGAAAATGTTCTCGGAGCTCGACGAGGATAGAATCCAGTTTGAGGCGGTCTGGCGTGAGGTATGACATGCACAATGGCCGCACAAAACCTCTCGCTTGCAAGTCTTGAAGTGTGAAGTAGTGAACATATGCGTAGATACCCGGGAGAACTTCCGGGCGAACTACTTGAGCATCTTGACACATTGTAAATGGACCACTGTAATAAAATGAAAATAGTTGAACTAGGCCTAGTAATATAAAATAAACAGGACAAAATAAATAGGCTTACAATAACAGACTTTGGCTAATTCTTCACGATGCATTAATGTTCTAAAGTGAGACAAACCAAAAGTAAAAACAACTAGGTAGCTTCAGCGGCCAAACAGTTTCGAGTGTTAGACTTGCCTGCTGATGAAAACCCGAGATCGAGGTTTGAATCCTGACCAGGTCTACTGAGGGTGGTTTTTCTTGAACTTTTCCCACTATCCTTCCATGCAAATGCAGGTAGATTACCTCTAAAATGCTTCCCTTCTCATCCCTTCCTCATTAGAGAAATTATCAGTTATGTGTATATGCCAAAGAAGGGGAGATTGGGGTTCGATCCCAGTCAAGTGCGCTGAGGGTGGTTTCCCTAAATGGTTTTCCACTCACCCTCCACACCAATGAGGGTGCACTTCCTCTCAATTAAACCTTCCTAATCCTTAACCCATCAGTGTAATTAGTATAAAGGCATATAACCCAAATGGGTAGTAAGATGCAGTGCTAAAAAAAATATGCTATGTGTATAACCTAAACCGGTAGTAAGATGCAACCTGATAAAAAAAACTAGTAGGCCTATGTGTAAATTATACTTAGTGTGATCTAAGGACATCTTAATTAATTAGTCATTATGTTTGTTAAAAAGTAGGTAGGTACATTATATTATATTGATATTGTTTGCATGAAGAATAATTGCAATAAAACTGCATCTTTTGTTTTGCCCAAAGAGAAATTTCAACAAAACAGACCATTATGTATCTAAAATAATTATTATTTAAAGTTGAAATTTCACAAATAAAATATTGATCTCACCCTGAGTTTGCTTGGTAGTCAACAGACATAATCCTCAAAATTATGGAATTGAGATCAATGTCACTGTCCTCAATGTATGTTGGTATCGTGAGCAACGGAATGGGCCCAGTCACTTCCGAGAACTCGGCGAAGATTATAAAATCTTCTTGAGCACAAATGCATGGATCCTAAAATGAATTAAATTCATGACTTTATGTGTATTTTAATCCATAAATATAAAATAACTATATAAAAAATAACCCAATTCAGTGGCCAAATGGTTTAAGGATCATTCTCATATTTGGCTGGCCGGCTGAACATAAGATCACAGTTCCAATCTTAGCTAGGTCTGTTATGGATGATTTTTTTCTATATGGTTTCCTATTATCCTTCCATGCATATGCAGGTAGATTAACTCTAGAATGGTTTCCCCCTCCTCTTCCATGCAAATGCAGGTATATTAAGTCTAAAATGCTATCTTCCTCATTTCCACGCTGATAAGAGTAATTATATATGTGTGTAACCGGAACCGGCAGAAATAGGCGTTGATAAAAATAAAATAATTGATAACTACTGCCTTGTGTGGTTGGCTTTCTGCTCATCACAGGAAAACACATAATTGATTCAACCATCTAAGGCAGTGGTTACCAAAACATTTTTAGGGCCACCACCCTCCCAAGTTTCATAAACTCATCCCAAGTCCCCCCCCCTACCTTATTCTATAAAAAACATTATGGGGAATAGTGCTACTTTTGATCTACTAAGAAAGATAACGCGATAACATTCAAAACGATCAAATGTAACAACACATTGAGTCAGATTTCAATTTAAACTTTTTATATTGATTATATAAACAATATTGATGAATTTATCCAATCTCTTAATGACTCGTCTACATCGAATTGCACCCGCTTGTCGGAGTCGTAATTTTTATTGTCTACAATGAATGTCGCAATCACAGTAGTAAGTCGGAATAGCTTGTCGGAAGGAGATGAACATAGTTCGTTTCTTGCGTTGTGACACCTTGCGTTCATTCAATTAACAATAAATATGGTTGTGCTAATAAAATCAGTTAAAGTGAATATTTATTCACCCTAGGATAAGTTTGCCTATTTATTTAAAAACAATTGTTGTTTTAACATAATTTTATAAAATTTAATTATTTGGAACTATTATTAAGTAATAAGACTTTGATTATGAATTCATAGTCCATGCTGGTGTATGTATGTTCTTTGCCTCTATTTTGTTGGATTCCGACAATATACTTTTTGATTCTGTAAGTAATTACCCTCCTTTTTATGACAGTATGGCAGAACAAAATCATTATATTGAAATCAGCTACATATATAGTTGTATAAATTGTGACAGTCTAGTATATTTATTATTTTTTGACTACTTATGTTTTCTTAATTCCTATTGATTGAAATTACATGCTACAACATTTCATTGTAGACAGTTCATTTTGTATTAAGGAACTACAATACGACACGACAACCGACATGTTACTATTCGACTACCGACAAGCGGGTACGACTATGTAGAAGAGCCTTTAATACTGTAACTACTTCAATGTTGGATTAATGTGTAGCTTAACATCCCCATGAAATAAACCAGTAAATATTTTAAAATTAGCCTATAATGAGGCTTTAGTTTGTTGCATATGCGAGTCATAAGAATCTTAAAAGTTAGAAGTTTAATAAATAAAATGGTTATAGGGCTTAGGGGCCTATATCATAAACAGGACTACAAGAAATTATGAAAAGGGAAATAAATTAAAGCACTATGGTAATTAGATGGACATTATTACTAGGCCTCTGTTTAAGAGTGTGTATGTAACTCGGGCTTCTATTTTCAAGATTTAGTAGGATAGGCCTAATTCACACATTTTATTCAAGGCTATAAACGTAACATAAAATGACTGACCATATTCTTATGACTACCACGCCCCCCATTATTTCAGTAGATCACCTTGATAAAAAAAAATACAAGATCAAAAAAGGTTCTCAGTCTTTATTGTATAAATAGTGAATGACTAACCTTTGGATTGAAGTATGGATTGGGTTTCATTTTTAGATGAGGAGGGTTTCTTTTAAAAGGAGATTCTTCTTGAATAAAAGATTTATAAATATGACCAGCAGCATCTGCATACATTCCAGTTCGAATATTTAAATCTTTCCACAGCCTATATATAAATTGTAATGCAAGAAAAACCAAACTATTTTATGAGAGAATATTGGATCGTAACTTGAAGAATCATACCAAAGTAACCATTAAGAAAATTTTCAAGTTTTTGATTCAATGTACAGGTTGTTGCTACTGTATAATATTTGTCACATACAAAGTACAAACATAGAAAAGACAGTTTAGTCCCAAATCAAGTTAACCGTGGTAATAATAATATAATAATATTCCTTTCAAATTTGTAGCCAACTCCAGGAAAATAAAAGTAACCAAATAAATATTTTGACTTATGAAAAAAAAACCGGCTGGCATACAATAATAATAGTACTAATAGTATTTTTTTAAATAGGATTACTATGCTAACAATAAACCGAGAAATACATAAAATATACTAATAAACATATTGCTACCTAAACAAGAAAAAACAAAACAACTAAAGTAGCCAAACAGTCAAACAAACTCTATTAATTTATACTGTTCATAAGAACAAAAACATTGGCTCACTCATTTCTTAAATTCACTTATCTTATTCTCGTCTTAAACATGTCTAATAAAGTACAGTTCTTCAACTCTTGAAGCAGAAGATTATAAGGTTCCTTAATCCATTATCAAATATATATATTTTTTGTGAATCTCCTATTTTTATTGTTTAGCTAGAAGTTATTCTCTTGCATAGGATTATGTTTATAAATATTTGCATTTATTTTTATGATATCCCTCAGAATAGATTATTTGGCATCAAGTTATTATAAATTTTGAGGATTAAGGTATATTTATATTATCGGGTCAGCCACGGTGCGGGAACGTAGCGTAAACGTTGGTTTGTTTGTTATATTTGTCTAAAATGAGCAGTTAGCTCGTTACATTTATGTTACAAAGAAACAGGTACAGTTAACTATATAAAAAAAGACAAGTAAAAATTACACACATATATTAGAAGATAGGGTGGGGAGAGAAGGAAGGTGATGCAGGTGAAAAGATAAATTTATGGATTGATTCCTAACAACCATTCTGTGGGTGAGGACATTCATAATTTAACCTGATTGGATGTTGCAGTTGCATAATCAAATCATCTAAAGTTCCGATAAAGATATAAAGTATTTATACTATAAGACACCAGACGCATTTTGACGGCACTTGGGGCCTTGGTTTAGTAGTATTATATTATAAGCTGTTGTTGAAATGTTCTCTCATTTATCATTAGAAGATGTATGTATGATTGCCTACTATTAGGATAAGATAAAGAACCGTCGTTGTCGCTTCAGTGCGCATAAAAAAAATAAAGACGGGGGAATTTTTGCATATTCTAAGTTGGGGAAATGCTTTGTACTTGATAAACTAAATGTGCGAGGAAATTTAAAAAAACACCTACCAAATACATACTTCTTTTGCCTTACGTAATTTTGGCAGATTAAGCTTTCCCTCTGAAAACCTACCTGTTAAGACCCTATTCTAAAACACAACTTGATGACGTTAAATAAAACACCACTACAACTACCGGCACTCTCGTGCAAGAAGAGTAGGTATCGGGAGAATAGTTCGGGCTTCTTTCAGAAAAGTTCAGGCTGTATAACAAAAGAATTCAACTAAAGCCAGAACATGATGACAAAGTGATTTTAACCACTTGTATCTTGCGCAGTTACACAATAAAAACAGGAAATTTTGAAATGTCTTCTAATAAGGAACCTTTGGGGGATATTTTGAAAAACCTTCCATTACAAGGTGGCGGCAGCAATCTGGCAGCTTTTCATGTAAGAGATACATTTGCAAACTTCTTCCGTGGTGAACCCAGAAGTATTGAGTGGCGATGAAACTGAATGATGATGATGATGATGATTTAATAATGACAACCAAAAGTAAGTCAAACTATATTGTTCAAGTTTTGTTTATCATTACGATTGTAAAAATATTAAATAATTATATTAGCGTACCTGTGGTCTTTAGAATCTTCCACATCTCTTTCCAGGCCATTTCCTTTTTCTCGTTGTATCTATCGCATTTGTCTTATTGTTTATGCAAAAAAAAATTGTTTTACACTTTCAATTAGTTTCTCGTGATCCCTCGCGATGATAATAGCAGAACGCAATCACTGCTAGCGAAGTATTGCCTGAAGATAATTTATACTATTCGTGCATACCTCTCCATATAAGATCAGACTAACACGAACACGTATCGTATCAGACAAAACATTCTTGACGGCAATGTAGGTCGGCACTTGTATGATCCGCAACATGTCTGAACGGACCGGATACGCTAAATGCAAATACTCTTATTAGAAATGCATGTAAACATGTTTGTATTACTGGAAACGCTACGTTCCCGCACCGTGTAAATATACCTTTAAACACATCACATTGAATTTAGTCATTGTTATTACATTTACCTAATCTTGCTGATTCAGCACAACCAATGCGTGCATATTTACTAAATATTACAATTATTCGCGTTGCCCCGTTCTGCAGTTTTTGGATTCTTGGTAATATTATGTCTGTAGTTGACACAAATTAATGAACCATAATAATTAAAATTAGACAAAAGAATGGTATTGTGTTCACTACTCTTATCCAAATGGATCGTTATACACCAACTCTTACAAAAAACTAACCTACTTTGATTATTTTTTTTTGACTGGGTAGCTTAATAGCTTATGGAAATTCAGCTCAATACCAATAACTATACCTAAGTATTTAAACTCTGTCACACATTCAATCACTTCACCACCCATCCTTAACTGCCTATTTTGATATGATAATGCCAGATGAATAATTTATGTTGCAAGCACCATGATCTTTGTTTTTGAGGTTTTATTTTTAGCTTGTTAACAATCATCCATTTATTTACAGTTATAAATTAATTATTCATTATATCTATTTTACCAAAATCAGATACATAAATCAATGGGTTATCTGTATATAAATGAATAATAAATCTCTCCAAAATTGTTGGGAGATCATTAACATAAATTAAAAACAAAAGCGGACCCAAAACACTACCATAGGGAACACCAACATTATTTACAATCTTCGACGATATACAATCAATATTTTTTGGGTGACCTGGCGGTCTAGGGGTAAGGTGTCAGACTTCGGAGCTGGTGGCCGGGGTTCAATCCTCGGTCCCGGCACAGATTTATCTGATTACCAAACCCTTCCTTCCCCTCTGACAAGACATATTGTGAATGTGGGGAATGCCAGGCCTCCACCGTGGTTCGGATTCCACGTTAAACTGTAGGTCCTCCATTTCATCTCACAATCACCCTACCATTACACATTAGCGTAAGTGCATATAACCCGAACGGGTAGTAAGACGCGGTGCTAATAATAATAATAATAATAACATATTTTGTGACTTGATATTAACCTTCTAGATAGTCCTTCAACAAATTCAATACATCCTCCGTTTATCCATATATTTTTTTTAGTTTTAGAACAAGAATGGCTTGTCTATAGTTTCAAATGTTTGTTTCAAGATTATGAACACAGCACAGGTGGTCATGTTACAGTCTAGGTTATTTTTCCATTCTTGGATGAGATAAGATATTGTAGCGCAGACTTACATTTCTTTTTCTTCCGTAAACCTGATTTATATTTAACAAGTAAATTAATTTGATTACAAAACGCTATTAGTTGATCATAAACTATAGACTTGAATATATTTTCACATTTAATTAAAATATTAACTGGTTTATACTACGCTGCTTTATTAGTACTACCCACCTTTGGAATGTCAATAATTTGGATGTTTTCAAACTTTAAGTAAAACACCTTGGCTCAAAGATGTGGTGACTAAATGCAAAAGAATATAGCCCGATCTGTTCGGATCAGCTGTCTGTCATGAGAACATGATAGTTCTCACTACCATCACTTGGCGGCGTGAGCTTTGGTTCAACTAATACACGCTGGATAGTCTGTACAAAATACAATATCTGAGGTTTTTTTTACTATGTTAAGCTGGTCAGACTGATTTTTTTGTCTATTTTGTTCTGTTACCAAGGAGATTAATGTTATTATTATTGTAGACTTTTTT
The DNA here is from genome assembly GCA_901482245.1 of Timema douglasi. NCBI lineage: Eukaryota > Metazoa > Arthropoda > Insecta > Phasmatodea > Timematidae > Timema > Timema douglasi. The sequence goes on from CABEEJ010002004.1 coordinate 30,404, forward strand.
GTGTGTGTGTGACTTAAAAAATATAGTTACATAAACCAGCAAGATGGAATTATGTCTTTAATAACTATTGGTCCTCTGAAAAAACAAAACATGTTGGTCCTGCCCGACGGGATAGAACATGAAACGTATTTATTCGAGTCACGCAGCTTTGGAAGAGACGAGCAGTAACGCAAGTGTGTGCTAGATTATGCACTTTGCAAGCTCAGGCACTTGTACCGGTAACTGTAATCGGAGTGGAAGTCAATCAGGAATACAGACACCTTTGGCATAACCAGTTTGGGTAAAAGCAATTGACGAGACTTTCAAAGAACTTTTGCAGACATTGAGGTGCGGCAGAAGGAAGCGCAAGTATTTTTTACAGTTTTTATAGAATATAAATTTGTTTACAAAAATAAATCAAATATTTCTCCAGTAGCAACCTAGAACTTAGTTTTCTGCACATGCTAATATCAACCAACAGATCTTGAATATCTGTCTAGGGTGTCCTGGAATTATGTCAAAACATTTTAAATAAAGAGAAAAAGTTTTGACAAAATTCCAGGACACTTTTGATAGATATTCAAGATCTGTTGATATTAGCATGTGCAGAAAACTAAACTCTATGTTGCTATTGGAGAAATATTTGATTTATTTTGGCCAAAAAAATGTTATGCTATACAAACTGTAAAATTACTTGCGTTTCCTTTTGCCGCACCTTAAGACAGTTTGATACTGCTCAGAAACCAAAGAAGAAGAGAACGAAACTTAACGTCACACCTGGAAAAAGTGTTGAAGGGTCAGACTTAGGAGAACTGGCTGACTTTGAATCAGGACCTTCAGCAATTCAAAACAGTGAATCAAGTAATCCAGTTGTAAGAGAACAAGCACCTAAAACAACTAAAGGACGTCCCAAAAATAAGTAGAGATTATCCCCAGAATCAAGTTTTTCGGATGACTTGGACTACTCCCTACAAGATAGTGACAAAGAGCTTGTGTTATCAAGATCTAATGAAGAGTTTTACATTCAAATTCCAGACAGTTCTAGAACACCTGAGACTTGTTATAGTTCTGGAGACTTCCTAGTGGTAAAGGTGTATGGTTATGACCAAAGATGCATTCAGGATTTATGTTAGCAAAGTGCTATACCCTCAAGATGACGGATATGGAGTTCTTTTTTCAAGAAGGTTCCTTAAACTTGGAAGTTTTTCCGAACGGAAGAGGCATTTTTAAAATTAAATGATATTGTAAATAAATTGACTTTAGTAGTAAATGTGAACACCTCTTCTCGTTTTAAAGACTTAGTAAGCTTTGAGAACAACCTCAGTGATTTGTTTTTATATTAGTTAGCTTGCGCTGCATACCCGTAATGATATGAACTGTTTTTTTTTTAATTCAATGTTGTCTGTGCTAACTATGTAAATATTAATGTTTAAAATGTTAATAAATATACATGTAATGAATTATTAATTTTTAACTAATGTTGGTTCATATTCTACTTAACACTATAGGAAGTCCAGGGCCTGCTGATTGAAGACCGTAAGCCAAGGTAGGGAGGCTCTAATGACCTTGCCCAATGTCTATGGGGTTGCAACACATTCCCTTTCTGCTCGCTCACAACTCATTGGTCAATGAGTTCGGGTTTTTACACCCCAAGTCATGCTGTTCAAGTATAGCAAGCTAAGCATTTTGCCAACTATTGAAAAAGATTCAAGATCACAATGTTTATTTAATAAGCTGATTTAGTATAGTTTAAGTAAAATTACATAAAATATAATATATGAAATTAATTGTAAAATAATAGTTAGTATACGTAACGAGCTTTAAATTATATACAAATTAAATACATTCAGTTATGTTTATTCATTCTAGTCAGATGTATTAGCATGTATTTGGCAAATACATTCAACCACTTTTTAATATTTGAGCGTGTTAGCACTGGTGTGGTGAGGAATGGGAGGGGGAGAGAGGGCTACTTTAACCGTAGTTGACAGTAACTCTTGTTTTGTTTTTGTTTTTAGTTGAAAAGATGGAGTTTTAAAAGTGTTCTTTTAGTTTTCATTAACGACTTATTAGTCATTATGATTTTATATAACTATACAACAAAGAGTCCCAAAAGTTAATTAAAATACATTTTAATATAATTTACTTACAGTCAGTAGCGCAACCAGCCATTGACTTTGAGGGAGGCATTCAATCAAGACCGTAGTGAGAATGGCATTTTGATGGAGAGAGCGGGTTTGGGGTTGAACAGCCCCCTAGCCCCTGAAGGTCATGAATATATATGAATATGATATGCTTTTATAACTTATTTGGGGTTGCTTTATTGTCATTAAGAGAATTAAATAATGCAAATGGTATAGAAGCTTTTTTTTTTCCAATTGTTAGTTTTATGTATAACGGTAAACTTTTTGAATATTAGGCTTAAGTCAGTAGCTTGGTCTTAAAATGTAGCCTGTACATGAGACACATCTTCAATGCTAAATATTTTAGCTATACTTCATATTATTTAAATTTATATTAAAATGATTTGTAGTGTTGGGGAAAGGGGTCAAATACCCTGTTTGCCCCCCTTCCCCTTAGGTGTGCCTGTGCTTACAGCAAAAGATTTAATTAATGTATTAATAGAAGATAATCTCCCCTGTGTTAGTCAGGGTTTACGCATATAAATAGCTTCGGGAGCATATATTCTGAAGCTTGGAGACTCGTTTGTTTCCAAACAGTATTGTGTGAAATAAGTTAGGCTTTAAGAAATAGTTTTAATTGCAACGTGAGCTGGACCATACACCTGATTCCCTCTCACCAAGACCTGATGGACGCTTGATCCATGCACCACTTCGTTTTACTTCATAATTTTTTTCTTTGTTTATTGCTAACCATGTGCTTTTTCGATATAATATATGGCCTTAAAGAGGGAGATGAATGGATCTATTGAATAAAATAGCCTTATGTTTAAGGCGCTCCAGCGTCTAGTCCAGAATTTCTGTCACGTCCACAAATGATGACTTTTATACAAAAAACATTTCTATTTCGCATCATATAATTTTAAGTAGGCCTTGTCCTTAAGTTCGAGATATGTGGTCTTAAAGAGAGAAATGAAAACAATAAGAGGTACCCCAAACTTAGCTTAGCATATAAGGAAGACTTTATAAAATAGACCATGTTTTCTTAGCCAGAAATTCTGAAATAGAACCTGAAGCACCTTAACACCGGCTATTTTATTCAATAAGCCCAATCGTCTCCCTCTTTAAAGCCTTATATCTTGAAAACAAGGATGAAAAGGGATACCTGTAATTATATGGGATGAAAGAAAACAAAATTGTTTGTAAAAAAAGTCACGATTAGTGTACGTGACAAAGATTTTGGAGTAGACGTTGGAGTACCTTAAACATAAGGCTATTTTAGATGATAAAGCCGTTCATCTCTCTCCTTAAGGCCTTATATCTCGAAAACAAGGATGGCAAGGCCTACTTAAAATTATATGGTGTGAAAGAGAAATGTTTTCTATATAAAATTCACCATTTGTGGACGTGATATAAATACTGGGCTAGACGCTGGAGCACCTTAAACATAAGGACTGCCCTTGTAAAGTCAATTATCTCCCTCTTTAAGGCTCTATCTGCCATCTCTTGTTTAATTATCTACAATAATTTGTGCTTACTGCCATCTTTGTTCAAATTATGAACTTTATTTTATGCTAGTTCAATTTATTTTCCTTGCTTTGGCTAAAATCTGTTAGGTTATTATCGGTGTCAAGTGTCCGTTAAAATGTCACCTTGCCTTGTATGTGTTTAGGTGAAAGAAAGATACCCGAAAGTAATTTTCTCTCTTAAACAGTATTATGTAGACGACAGTTCGAAAATGGCAGCCACAGATGCCCATTCTGTCATATTATAGAAAATCAATATATACAGTTTGTCAAAGTAAATATTTTTGAGGGCAAAATAACCAAATTGATATTAAACCTATAAGAATGAGCCCCCAAGTATTTGGTAGACGCAATTTATTAAATACTAAATTAAACTAGAAAAACAAAAAGGATCCCCATTTAAGAAAAAATGAGTGATTCTTCAACATAACAGAACACAATGAGATGAATACAAATTTTTTATATCTTAAAACTATTTGTTAAATTTTTTGTAGAGTGTTTTAAGTTTGCAGGTCTCATAAAAACAGGTGACGAGTCCCAATTCACCCAGGGCTTGTATAAAGTAACAATATATTTTATTATTTTCTTACAGAAAAATAGGCCAAATGAACAATGATATTGAGGCTTTGTGCTTTTTAGAATCTATATATTATATTAAATAGTATAATAAATACTCACCCTCGCTCCACAAAATATTTAAATATGAAATTCGGTGGGGTCAAATTAATATGCATGTGGCGCGATAAAATATATTTAATATAATGTAATCTCATACTTACGTTCTAGTATCGTTCTCTGTTAATTACGTGCCCTTTTTTTTTTTTTACATAGGCCAAGTAATTATAGGGAAAAGTATCCCGCCAGACAAAATAGAATCCAAGTCCGTACACTAACGCTTGAGACTAAAGAGTTGGCTACCCTGGTAATATGTGTTTCTAATTCTAGGAGTTCCCCAAGATCCAATCTTATACCGGATTAGTAAAATGGATTATACAAGGCAAATTAATGAATCAGTGCATTCAATAACTCAGAATATAGAAAACTTTACAGCATTTTCGAAACTTAAAAACGACGAGGCAAGAGTTTATTTTTTTCGGGACAAATGGCCATTCGGTGAGTTTATCAGAAATGATGAATATAGGAAATCGTCTTCAACGAGTGAGAGCTTGCGCATCTCGGGAAATTGTGCGTTTCAACAGAAAGATTATGCAAAAGCGTTATTATTATATACGCGAAGCATTGCTAAGGCGCCTCATCTATCTGCAAATGACGATGAAGTAACCAGAGAGATGAAACGTTCAGCTAAAGAAGAAACTAACGAATTGGCGTTAGGATTAGCCAATAGGTCGGCTGTGTTATTTTCTTTGGGTCAATATGAGCCAGCTTTGAAAGATATCGACCTGGCATTTGAAATGAGCTACCCTCCTACACTCTTGTATAAATTACACAACAGAAAAGGCCGATGTCTTAAATTCCAAGGGAATGTAGAGTCTGCACTTAAGTCATTTAAGGTAAAATATTTTAATAAACTTATACAGGGTGTCCAGCGACCTGGAAAACAGGGAATTGTCAGGGAATTTGCTTGGTCAGGGAAAATTCAGGGAAATTTTATTAATTTTTTATCTATAAAAAGCCAAATATTTTGATTCACAATAGTCAAAATAACACTTTTCTTCCTGTTAATAATAACCAGCTGGAATGACTTTCACACCATTGTTTATGTTGAGCAGACTAATATCACTTCTCAAGGTCAACAACTAAGTTTTGTGTCTTTCCACCTTTCTACCACTTGTCTTTAGCCAAAGTTGAGTCGTGGATATTCATATGTACAAAATTTGATTAGGCCTACAGTTTAAGTAGAAGTAACTAAGAATGACTGTCCCACAACTATTTGAAATCGTTCTTGCTTTAGGTGTTCTTTTAATGACTCAATACAATTTTACTTAAATCTATTTTTAACTTAAAATAGTCCATTTCCCCGGAGGCAGAAATAGCTTAATCCCTTTACTGGGTAACACAATTTCAGAATGTATATGTATGTATCTAGGGAAGAAAAACACTATTTAATCTGTGATCTTAAAAAAATATTTTTGTATTATACTTAATATCGATAAATAGTGGTCTGGGAAAAAGTAAATTGAATCTGAAAAACCTGTAAAAGTCAGGGAATTTAAAAATATAGTTTGGCTGGACACCCTGTTATAGCCAATTTGTTTATGAATATTTATCATTATAATATGAGAATGATATGTCTTGTTTATTGATTGTTTATTTGTTTGTTGATTCTTATTCAGGGTTGCAATGCACCTGAAAAAAGTTATTTTTTCATTACTCCAAAAAAAACTGAAATACAAAGATTTTTTAGTCAAGAACGATAACAATTTATTTTTAAGAATACAGTGTTTTCATTATTTTTTATAAAAACCATTAAAATTAATATTAGACCCCAATCATCCACATATATACTTATACTAAGACTATTTAATTTATAATTTTGAAAATATTTACTCAACTCGCTTATTTCATTGTGTATCGCAAGACACAAAATTCTACAGCAACCACACTTGGAAAATCTTATTTTTTCCCATAGCTTGGTGATGTGCGTATATATATATTTTTAATTAAGAAAGTTTAACCCAACTTTTAAAATCTATTAAAATTTAAATTTGGATGCATTAATATATTGAAAGCCATGGGCTGTATACGAATAGTCTACTTATGCAGCATTGCATTGGATCGTGCCCTTGATATCTGCATTGGCAATCACGTGACCAAGTGTAGATCTGTCTGAATAGTCGAGAATGATACCTATGCAGTCTTGTCGAGGTCTTGGTAACCATGGGTACGGAAAGCTACCAGCCATGCGCTGTTCTCGTGGTGTCGGTCATGGTGTTTGACTGGCAATTGTTTTAGTATTATTGTGTTTTCTGCTAGAGCACTGACTTCCGTTTTCCGCCATTTTAAATATGGTTGTTGTCGTTATAGTTTGATGCAGGATTTCCTATGAACAGCGCGAGATGTGCAAAATCATCAAGATTGAGGGTCTAACTAGGGAGCCTTGGACTATTAGAATACAGCCTAGTTATGTCCATGCAAAGTTGTCATGGGTGTATCTTATGCCAATTAAGAGGCTGTTAATCTGTTTGAGACATTTTAATAGTTTTTGAAATTAATTAATGATTTAACCAATAAAAGGTTTTAGTTGTCGGTGTTAATTTGTGTCTTATGTAATTAATAAGACTATAAGGTAGTGCTATATTTTTTTTTTAAAAATAGAGCCTGTGAATCTGATGGGATATTTCTATCATAAATTTATTCAAAATTAATTGATTATTTTATGAATAAGCAACCAAAATAATGTTAGTGAGTGACTTATTTTATCTCTAATGTAATTAATAACGCTGTTAGATTTTATTTATTTTTTACTTATTTTCCTCAGAGAAAGTGTAAACGTTCTCTACCCGAGAATTTAATCAAAATCTTAGCAGTACACTTCCGACTATCTGTGAGCCAATTATCTGCTTGCTGCTTAATGGCGGTACCGCCAACAGCAGGGGCTACATTTTTTTTTAATGCAGCGTTGATGGAGAATACAGGGCTACCGATCGCTGTACTCGGTAAATTCCTAGGGAAGAGATAATGACAAGAAAGACAAAAAGTTTATGCAAGGGGAACTGCACTGGAATAGACACATAACCTGCTTAATTATCTGAAAAAGGAAGATGACACGCTTCTATCTTTTGGAGCATTTAACTTTAGTTGGTCTTTCCACAGAATTAAACTTGAAACTAAAGAGCTTAACACCTTAATTTGAAGAAATATCTTATCACCCTCTAACACACTGGATCACAACCTTTTGCAGGGTTTGACCCCAATTTTCGTCACACACGCATTCATATCCTAGTTTTTGAATAATTATTTTCAGAAAATCTTACTACCCATCTGGTTTATTTGCATTTAACTACATTTGTGGGGTTGATTGAATTTAGAGTACAGGTAAATGTACTTTTATTTGTATTGAAGGATAGGGGGGAAACCATTTAGAAAAAAAATCACTTCTAGTACCCAGGTTGGAATTTGAATCCTGACCTCCCCATTACCAGCCAACTAAATGAGTGTTAAGCTAGGCATGTGTGCTTGATTTAATTATTATGAATTGCTTACATAATGATTTTATTATGTGACTAAGATATCTTGGGTACCGGATGTTTACGCTTTCTTTTTTAGAGACTATATTTTTTTTAATTGGAGTTATGAATTAAATACTGTTATACATAAAAAAAAGTAAACCATTAAAATATTTTTATTGGTTAGTTTTAAAATAATTAATCAAAATATCATCAGAATAGGCCTTCACACATAAAGACAACTTTGCATGGAAATAACTAGTCACTAAATGTATTAATCCATCCAAAATCTTATTTTAATAGACTTGGAAAGTTAGGTTAAGCTTGTTTGATCAATTTTTTTTTACAATAAACACATACAAGATTTTTTTTCTTAGTTAGCCTAATGGCATATTTGACCCTGAGATATTCATTATCTAGTTAGATCGCTGTGTATGTAGACTTTTAGTCACTTGACTGTGGCACTAGGGTCTGTGATGGATCTGTGAGTTTGCCTGAGGCGAACATCGAGTAAGTTTCTCGAGAGACTTGTAAGAGTTGGGACTTCCTAGTGTGTGTAGACCAGTCAGTCAGTCATCGTCTGCCATGCCCATTCACACTTCACAGTGTCTTAGTGTTTTTTGTAACTTTAACAATAAACTATATGTTATAATAACAAAGACTACAATAAGAAATAAATTGAATGTTAAAGGTTGAATAGACAAAAATGATGTAAATGTGTGACCAGTTTAATAACAGAGATTGAGCAATATACTAAAGTAAACAATGATATGGGATAGAAAGTGGACTAAAAATATTGTGTACAAACATAGTTGCCATATTTAAATGAATTGCAGGTCAAATTAAAAGTATAAAAAGTATAAATAAATATAGTTAATAGGAAATACATATAAGTGTTGATTAATTAAAATACACTTAAAATTAGTTTAAATAGAATTAGAAACTTTAAACTCATTTATTAAATGAAAGAATTAACATTGAATAAATACTAAAATTGCAAAATGAAACGCAGTTAAATTGAGTGATGTGAAAATAAGCAGACTAATTAAATCCAATTACGAATAACGTAAAAAAGAAAACGAAAATTAGTGAGACATAATTTAAGTAAAGATTGACAATTAAATTAAGAATTATGCAAGAGGAAAAATAAAATGAAAATGTAAAATACTAAAATTGAGGATTAAAGTAGGGGATAAGTTGCATAAGCATTAAAGAAGCTAAGAGGGGGGGTGGACTAATTAAAAAGTAAATATGAACAAAAGAAATAACATGAGTTAAAATATCTAAATCTAAGTTCATAAAAACATTAATAACATGAAATGAATATAAATATGTAAAAATTATTACAGTCTTGTTGTTGGGATTGACTTCCCTTACTCCTTTGTTATTGAAATTCCTGTAATGATGATGATGTTTTTCTACAGAAGTTCTATTTTACCGACATGTTTCGGTGCTAACAATTAGACGCACCATAATCATGGAGCTGAAATTAAAATTGAAAGACTTGCTATAAAATACATAAAATCAATGTTAATTAGAGAAGGGAGAAAAAATAAAAAAATATATATGATGTAAATTGGACTAAAATTGAAAAGAAAGAAAAAGAAAACTTACTCCGAAGGGTGGTGGGACACGATGAGAGCGAACTCCGGAATCGAACTGAATTCAGTGGAGAGTGGCGAGGATAAAAAGAAAGTGAAAAATCAGTACAGCCAACCTGATTAGAAAAAGTTGAATGATGGAGTGTGGGATAATGTTTGAAAAAAGGGGTTGTAAGAGAGTAAAAAAACCGGAAAAAAATGGATGGGATTGAGGAAGAGAGAGTGGTCTACATCTTCTCGGCTCCGGCTCGAACGGGCCATTTAGCTATGATGGAGAGTAGAGCAGGATGACGGGTTAGATACTTTAATATGCTTAGGTAACCGTTTTAATGTGTTAACTAAAATTTGGTTGGATGATTGGAGTTGTTCATTAAGAATGGGTTTTTTCTGTAGAGTAGCTGCATGAATGAAAAAATTCTCAGCGGTGTTTAATATGGGTCCTTTGTGAGCGAAATAAAGGGGTTTGAGACATTGTTCAATGGGTCTTGGTTGGTGGTTAGAGTATTTAAGATGTTCGGCAAACTTTGATTTGTTTCTATTGTATTTGAAATCAGAAATGTGTTCTTTGTAACGTGTTCTGAAGTTTCTTCCAGTTTTTCCCAATGTAAATGCTGTTGCATTCGCAAGTGAGTTGATAGATTCCGTTCTTCTTATAGATGTCACTTCTGTTAAGATTACTATTGTTGAGGTTTTTCTTGATATTATTATTGGTTGTAAAAGCAATATTAGGATTGTATTTTTTGATGATATTGGTGATGCGATGTGTTTCCGGACCGATGTAGTTGAATTTGAGCCATTTCTTCTTTTCAGTGTGGCTTACGTTATTATTGGTGAGGGTAGTGAAGAAGTTATCAGACTGGAGTTTCTTTTTTTGGTTTTGTAAAATCTTGTAGATAGTGGAATGGGAATATCCATTGTTGGTAGCAATTTGTTTGATGATGTTAGGTTTTCTGAAGATTTTGTATATAAGTTTGTTATGACAGCTTTTTGTGATATTGAGGTCTAGATAATTAATACTGCTATTATTCTCATTTTTGATAGTAAAGGACAGTTTGGGGTGGATGTTGTTGATGATGTTGGTAATTGCGGGTATGTCGTATTCATTATCGAAAACAATGAGAATGTCATCAACATATCTGCTAAAGAATTGTATGCTGAGTGAATTATTTAAATTATTGAAGATTATAGGGTCATATTTCTGTAAAAATATTTCTGACATTATACAGGAAATTGCTTATGCTTATGCAACTTATCCCCTACTTTAATCCTCAATTTTAGTATTTTACATTTTCATTTTATTTTTCCTCCTGCATAATTCTTAATTTAAATTGTCAATCTTTACTTTAATTATGTCTCACTAATTTTCGCTTTCTTTTTTATGTTATTCGTAATTGAATTTAATTAGTCTGCTTATTTTCACATCACTCAATTTAACTGCGTTTCATTTTGCAATTTTAATATTTATTCAATGTTAATTCTTTCATTTAATAAATGAGTTTAAAGTTTCTAATTCTATTTAAACTAATTTTAAGTGTATTTTAATTAATCAACACTTATATGTATTTCCTATTAACTATATTTATTTATACTTTTTATACTTTTAATTTGACCTGCAATTCATTTAAATATGCCAACTATGTTTGTACACAATATTGTTAGTCCACTTTCTATCCCATATCATTGTTTACTTTAGTATATTGCTCAATCTCTTATTAAACTGATTACACATTTACATCATTTTCGTCTATTCAACCTTTAACATTCAATTTATTTCTTATTGTAGTCTTTGTTATTATAACATACTCTAAACTCCTTACGAAAGATTATTTTTAGAATGTTTTCTAAAATGTTAATAAACTATATACTTAAGTCCATATCGACAATTTTATTATTGCTTCTGAAACATATCCACAGCCTATGGGGGCCGACAGTACAGTATGTGGAGACAGAACGAGATGCACAATGAGTTGATTATGAAGGTGTGGAACAAGTGGCAATATTAAATCTAACTTAAACCTAACTAGCCAGACCATGCTGACCATAGGAGCAGTTCCCCTTTTGGGAAAAATAACAATGGTCCCGCCAGGAATTAAACTTGGGACCTCCAAATCAGCATTCACCCATCCCCAAATCAAGAGGCTGGTCTTTTTTTTTTACATAACCAATGATTAATGATAATAATATTTAATATATGTTTTAGTGTATTAAGTTCTGATTGAGTTTATAAAAGGGTTAAATAAAGCTAAGCATAAAGAGTTTGATTAATTCACTAAAAGAGCTACAATTTGTGTTGAGTAAAGGGAATAAAGAAATAATATCACATTTGCAAGATTTGAGTTTGCTACTGAAAAAAAGCAAGATGTTTAAGGGGTGGTTGCAGTAGACTTTTGCACCTTGTGATATCTAGTGAAATGAGTCGAGCAAATATTTTCTAAATTATGAATAGATAAAGATAACTTTTTTTACCACCACATCTTACTACCCGTTCGGTTTATATGCTTAAGTACTAATAATTACGCTACTGTAATGGATTAGGAATGGGAAAGATTGGATTTAGAGGAAGTGAACCCACATTTGCGTGGAGGGAGAGTGGAAAACAGTTTAGGAAAACCACCCCTAGTTCACCCAACCGAGATTCGAACCTCAATCTCCCTGTCTTCAGCAGTCTAGCTCAACATGAATCTAGTGCATTAGCCAACTATGCCACCGAGGCAGGTAATTAAATAATTGTATTAGTATATAGACAAATTACTTTTTTTTTGTAGCTAATAGTAATAATAAGTGTTTAATAAGATTAATAAACGTTCTTGACTTCGATATCCCAAAAGATAATCTAAAACCGTGTGGGTATTTTGAAATTTATGGTAGCCACGCCACCTGCCTAAACATAAGATGCTACAGTAAACTTAGGCAGCAAAGCAACTGCCAGAGCTGAATAGCCAAAAAGAATCTAAACAGTAACCTTACAGTTGTTATCATTATAACCACTTACTTTTCTATTTGAATTTAGCACCTTTAAAATTTAAACATAAAAGTTTTAATTTCTTGATGTTTGATTACTAGTAAAGTTTATAAAAAAAACACAAATGTTATAATAAAAATTAATGGAGTATCTAAGTAAAGATATATTGAAACAATAAAAATATTTAAAAAAAATTACATCAATACATTTTTATGAAGGCAGTGTGGACAACTTAAAATGATATTATTTTATTTTAACTTTCTCAAGTGTTACCAGTATGTTCTTGAAACTTTTTAAACTTTATAAACATTTTTTAGATTGATTGACGATAAAGAATATAATAAGCTCTACTTAACCACTTTTAAATGCACATTGTGTTTGTCAAATCATTTACTACCATTATTTTTTCTCTGTACTCTATCACATTTACCAAATTATTTTTCATATGTATGTGTGTATACATATATATATATATGTATGTGTGTATACATATATATATATTTTAAATGCCTTTTGTTCATGTTTCAGAATGCATTAGATAGTCTTTCTTTGGCCTCATCCCTTTCAGAACAGAAAAAACATGTCTTAGAAAAAGAACTGAACATAATGATCACACAATCTGAAAAAACTTTGACTGAAAAACCGCTACAGAAAATGCCCGAGTTACAAAATAAGGCTTTTTTTCTACCTAGAATAAGTTATGGACAGAATGAAAAGATCCCCTGTGCTTCAGACTGCATTACTATCAAGAACTCTAAAAAAATGGGACGCTGTCTTGTCGCCACCAGGGATATTACGATTGGTAAAGTTTGAATATTTATTTGCTTATAAAATAGTCTTTCCTTTTTTTATATCCAGCCTGTGGCTTGGGTCAATTTTTTTATTCAAGCCATAGATTTTCCCCTACCGACTTGTTAGACCTGTCGTAGCTTCATATACCTTATAATCTAACTTAAGACTAGGACAGGCACAAAATTCATTCCCTGGCCATTAATTCCCCACTGTGAAAGGGTAAGCCCACATTTCACCAATGATAAAAGTTTTCGGCCATGCCAGGAATCGAACCTGGGACCCTTAACTCGGTAAACAAGATGTGCTACCGACTGAGCTAAGGTATCATTATAGTATATACTTATGGTTGTTAGTTATTTATCAATCTAAAACTGGTTGGAGGGGGCTAACCTGTTTGGAAATATGACCCCATTATATTTTTCCATCCTCTTTATGTAAATGCAAGTATATTTTTCTTAAAATCCACCATCATCCTGTGTGCCTTTAATGAACAATCGCAAAGGATAATATATTAATTCATCACACACACATTTTAATTCATATGTTAATTCTCATTTTTTTGATTGTTTTGTTTTAACTGAGCTGTGTTTGGGAATTGCACATTAAATTCCTTAGTTAATTATTGTTTTCTGTATTTAACCAACCATTTGCAGGTGATGTTTTGGCAGTAGAAGAACCATTTGTTTCGTTCTTGATGCCTGAGTTCCGTCACACGCACTGCCACAACTGTTATCTGAAATGTCACACACTCCTTCCATGCCATTACTGTTCTATGGTACGTATCTGGTCATCAACTGTTTCCAGCCTGTGGCCAGATCAGTTTATTAAAATGCCTCCATCTATGCTCTTTTTTTTATTTAATATACATTTTTCATCTTAGTACCCATGTACAAACTACACAAATTGGTTAGGAATTAGTAGGTTGAATTTATATGAAGTGTACCCACATTTGAATGAAGAGAGAATGGTAAGCCATTAAGGGGAAAAACCTCATTACACCCGACCAAGCTTTGGACCTCGAGCTCGCTATAATCTGCAGACTATAGTCTCTTCCACTCTTAATCTGAAATACAGGTCTCATGGAGCGCGCAGTTTCCAGTGGCCACGGAGGAGGCCTGGCATTCCACACATTCACAAGTTGTGATTAACACACATATTGTCAGAGGTGAAGGAAGGGTTTGGCAATCTGATAAATCTGTACCGGGGCCGAGGATTGAACCCCGGACCTCCAGCACAGAAGTCTGACATCTTACCCCTAGATCACCAGGTCACCTATTTACATAATTGAACCAGTTTTCTACAGAAATCTTATTCATACACGACAGCTATTAAAGGCCTCATAGCTTTAACCTTAAAACTAACACTGTTCATTTTATTAAATGTTTTTACTTAAGCCAACACCATCTCTATAGGGTTAAGTTCACAATGATACAGAGGCAAACAAATGACTTGTCAATCCACCGTCTTTGCCATCTCATCCACCTTGTATTTTTCAAATTTGTGTTTGTGTTGCAAAACAAAATTCAGCATTTCCCATTTCAACATTTCGTCATCAACATCAATGTTTTTTTGGATATACCACTCAGCTATTTGAGATTTACGTCATGATGTGGTCGGAATCACTTCACACCTTCTGCTGTGATAGGTTGCATTAATGATTACAATAACAGCTTCTTCAGGGCTACTAGGGAATAATTGTTCTGAAAACCACTTTTCATAAACGTCACCATTCATTTCGTCATGGGCATCTGCTGTGTTTTTTTTTGTTTTTGTTTTTTTGCACAAAAATGTGAGCTTAATACCTTCGACAAAACCATTTTCATTTCGAGCGTGAACCATCGCAAACCGTGGTCTGCAAACTCGTGGTGGCTTCAGTCCCGTGCTTAACCCCTCAAGAAATGCTTACTATTTGACATTCTTTGCTTCTCAATATACCTATGTCATGCATTTT
Organism: Timema douglasi; assembly: GCA_901482245.1. Classification (NCBI taxonomy): domain Eukaryota; kingdom Metazoa; phylum Arthropoda; class Insecta; order Phasmatodea; family Timematidae; genus Timema; species Timema douglasi. Next base: position 45,462 of record CABEEJ010002004.1, read on the forward strand.
CTTGTTACCATTTCCATGATAAATAGTTTAAAAAACTAACACTAAACAATATGAATCAATAATAAATAATATATAAAATGATCATCCCATATAAAGTAAAATATATTATAGCTAAAAATATAATGAAAAATTAAAATATAATTGTATAAGTGGGAATTTCCTTACACGATAATTGTGTCGATAAGAGAAGCTGAGCTAGCCAACGACAGATATTAAGATCATAAGTTGTATTTACGTAAGAGTCTTTAATTGGAACCCAACTAGGGGTTTTCGTAGAATTCTTCAATTGGAGCCCAACAGTGGGGCTTTCAGCATATAGAAGCCTAATTCGTAGGACTTTTATAATTGGCTACCCATTGTAGGGTCTTTAGGGTATAACAATAAGAAAACTACATAATCTTTTAAAGGTAGGATTCCCTCGTGTCTGCAACCAGCGACCAGACTGGTTTCCATAGTTTGTTATGTAGCCATTTCCTCTGAGATGACTGGAACTTTCAACCAGATTGCACATCCAGTGTCTCTACATTGTGTCTGCGTTAACACTACACAGAGCAAACATGTGTTTAGTAGAGTTGCATTTAGCTTTGTGTTTGAGTGGGCTGTTTTGGATGAAAATTTAGTTGAAGAGATGGAAAAGCATCCCTCAATTTTTGATATATCTTTGCCAATGTACCGGGACCAACATGTAAGAAATAATTGATTACTTTGACTTAATGTAATAGTTCAGGCTAACACAATTACAAAATAACAAGGAACATTAAATACAACAGAATTGAAAAGCTCTGATAGCTGAGGAATGATCTGTATTACACATAAACTTACCCATGACTGGCGACCAATGAGACATATCTAGGGAAATACTGTATCCCGCGTCTGCAAGTCACGCCGAGGTAATAATACCTTTAAGGAGGTCTTTGTGCCTACTAAGCTCACAAATATACCAACCATTTTCAAATAATAATTGATTATGACCAAAATAACCTTGATCGATCATAGTTGGTATTAAGATTTTTAAAAAAAATCTATATTTTGTTTTCAGGATGATAGATACATAGGTATTTGAGGAAAGCTTGAATTTAAGGATGATTTTTTTAAATGGAGAAAAAACCCAACAAAGTAGAGTAGAGAAATAATGTGGGGGTCATGGAACCTTTAATACGTTGATTGGGGCCTGAAAAAAAGTTTCTGACCCCTGCATTAAATGTATGTCTTCTAGCAGGAAAGAAATGGTAAAGTTTTTCAATTATTTTGGAGTAATTTAAGTTTGTCCAAAGTCTAATCAAAGCATGATATTTATTTTGGCCTATATTGTCATCTGAGTAGAGATGGAGTTTCATTAAATTTTCAGAGACTTTTTTTTTTTGCCTAGAATAAAGGAACAAATTTTATTTGCTCCCGTCTTTGCTTCTCCCTTCATGGTAGACATTTAGCCTACTCCATTCACTGTAGGAATTACTTTCTGGAAGGTCTTTTTTCCTACCAATATCCTACTATATAATAGATTTCTGGTAGGGAAAAGGGCCTTTCAGAAAACAATTCCTATGGTGAACGGACTTTAGATTAAACTGGGTTGATACAATCAGAGTACACTCGGAATAAACCATAAGACATAAACCCACAACTTCATAAGACAACATATTTTCTGCAACAATATGTTGGGTAGAGGTACTTCTGCATGAAATTCAAACAGAGTAAAACAATCCTATTATTTTTCTTAACTCTTTGCTCTTTCATTTCTGAAAATAACTTTATAGAGTGGCGCTTATGTACCTTGAATTCTGGCGAAGCAACATTTTGATACAATCATTTAAAGTGGGTCTTTTCATCTTTACTAAAATCTAAAATACAAGTTATACATTTTTCTATCCAAGGTTGTCCCATGTTCATTCTAATGTTGTGATTAAAATATTTCAAGTAGAACTTAGAGTTCAATTTACTTGACGGAAGTTACTCTTTATAAACATGTCATACATATTTGTTTTTATATCTATACTTACATCTAAATAATAGTACTCTATATACCTTTTATTTATATATATAAGAAATTAGTGCAGAGATTTATAGTTTATATTTTAGTTTATGGTTGAATTCAAATCAAAATTTATTTTAATAATCTTGTGATTTTATATTTCCTTATTTATTCAGGCAATGTTTTGCAGTGAAAGTTGTCGCAAGGCATCATGGGAAAAGAACCACAGTATAATTTGCTCAGTTTCACCTTACTTGGATGAATTAGGTAGAGCTGTGAATCTTTCGTTACTAATAATCATCAAGGCATCAAGAAATTACAAGTCTCTCACAGAGCTGTATCAACAAGTCAAGTCTTGGGAAGGGAAAGATTTCCCAAAAAACTATTTTGATGAAAATGGTCAGTATGGTTCTCAAGATTACAAGAACATCTACAACTTAGTGACAAACTCGGAAAAAAGGCCTTTGGAACATTCTTTCAGATCAGCAGCGTTGGCTTTCTATGTACTGAAATGCCTTGAAGATGAATCCAAATTTTTCACGTCTTTCATTCCAAGTCAATCAAGACCGTTCGATGTTAAATTATTTATTGGAGGAGTTTTGTTGAGACATCTTCAGAACACAACATACAATGCCTACACTGTGTTTGAGTCATATAGATTTGGAAACACTGACAAATCCATGGATTATCGAGAGATTGGAGCAGCAGTGTATGCTACTATGAGTCTTATGAACCATTCCTGTGATCCTAACGTGAACCGATTCAACTGCAATGACACACTGATCTTGAGAGTGATACAACCTATCAAGAAAGGCGAGCAGGTTGGTTCATATTAATATATATTTAAACTATTCTGAAAGAGATGCGTGCATGTTGTTTAAAATTGATTAGAGGAAATCTAATTATCAACTAGGATTAGTTTATTTATGTTCTTGTAAGGTAGCATTTCTTGAATTTTTCTTGATAAAGGAAATGTCATTAAGAATCTTACTTAAGATTTGTATGTTAACTTTTACTTGCATGTTTTCATTATTTGATTGTATGTGAATTTTTAATTATACTAAATTTCAGCCCTATACATTAATTACTTTCCCTTAACAATGATATGTAAAAATCAGAGAATATTAAGTTTGATCCCTTATAACTCATGAATGGAGATAATTTTAAATAATTGAATCGATATTTATAGCTTATAGTACACATGTTAAAATTGTTATTGTCGAATGAGTGAATATACCCCATATAAATCTATCTATGAGGATTATTATGTTTCTCCGGAGTCGGTACCTTCCTACCAAATCCACCCAAAATTGCTTATGACTCAGACTCCACAGCTCTGGTTGTACTGCAAGACTTTTTTTCATTATGACCCTAGCCCTCAAATTAAGGGTAGTTGACTGATGAGGTTTTTTTTAGTTCCCAATTTTTTTGAAAATAGTCCAAATTATTTTGTTTAAAATGGTAATATAGCAGTGGTATTGTAAAAAAAAAACCTGGGTGATCATTCTCAAAATTTAAAGTAATTTTTTATTCAAATGTGATGGATATTAAATTAGATTGAATTAATATTTTAGTGTTAAACACTTGCTGGAACTGATGAATATGACGAAGTTGTCCCAGTAAGCCCACCTGGGGTAGTCTTGGAACAAATTTGGTGAATCTTCAAACTATTTATATTCACTTCTTATGCATGGATAAATGTTATTAGAGTCGGGTTTATAAAAACAATTGGCAGAAATGAGAAATGATGAAGTTGAGCTGCTGTGTTTACAAACTTATATCATCAGACCAAACCCTTTGCGAACTAGTTAAAAGGTTGTGTGAAAACATAATTTAATGCATGTACCCTTTAACAAAAATAATTTAAATTATATAAATTTAATAGAATAATATAAAATGGAAATAGTAACTAAATGTTAACATTTTTTCTTATGATCCATTCAATATAACATTCACATACATTCAGCTAAGTATTAAATTACTGGTCTAGGGCCTGGGTGTTAAGTTTATCTTATATAATTATTTTAATTGGTTCCGAACCACCAAATCATTATTAGCGCTTTAAAACCAATTTAACTTTTCCCATTCATATTATTAAGGATTTGAGGACTCATCTCTAATTTAAATGTAAAATATGTTATATAAAATATTAAATTAAATCAAAAATTAGACTGACATTTCAATTTCATGTCAGGTGGTCAGCACATCTGACCACTTGATGTTTGCCTCATCCCAACCATAAGAAGAAAAAAAATCAAATGATAAAATCAGGAACCTACCCAGGCCGTTTGTAAGTAACACCTGATTTGATCGGTTTGACTATGAGGTCGACAAATCAAATCATCTGTAGCCTGCTTTAGAAATTCACGATATTTCAGTTCCTATTTTGTTTTGTTAGCAGGTTAAAATCAAATTTTTGTGTGAACTAAAACTCCCTTCATATTAGGAGTTTAATTTTACCTTAGACACAAATGTGGTTACATTTCCTCTCCCCTGCCCCATTAATACAGATATTCAGAATATTTGCTAATATTAAAACATGTTGCACCCACAATATGTGTTATAGTGTAAGGTCAATAAACATTTTATTTAGAATAAAATAGGTAATTGAAATACAATTATTTAGAGGTTAGTGATGTCACATTTTCACATATGGGTGGAAAGCAAATGGCTTCAAATTAGTTTGTAGGAGTAATTGATGTGCAAACAATAACTAAAAATAATAATAAAGACAATGAAAAGAACACATTTCAAATTTTGCATTGCTGGTACTGGACAACTCAATTGTTTCCGACCAATACTATGACCTAGGTTTCAATCTTTCGAAACTCATCAGAATGAAGTGTAAAATGTGCAGCAGAATTTCTTAAGAGGGGGAAAAAAAACAAAGCGAAGAAAAAGTAAATTGTTAAAGAATGATAGGACAATTAGTTAGGAACAAGCGGGAAAAAAAACGAATGAATAACATAATGTCCAATGTTCATTTACTATTTTTATTCTTTATACTGTTCATTCCTACCTTTAACTTGTTCCTATCTAAGTTTTTTTTATCATTCTTTACCACTTTTCTTTTTCTCTCTTTTGTGTTTTTTTTTCTTTCCTTTAGTCTTTAAGGAAGTTGCGTTGCACATTTCACACTCCCTTCTGAGGAGTCCTGATAGATTGAATCTTAGCTCGAGGGATTGAGTGATAACGACCGATTTTTCTTCAGGTGACAACATTGTTAAGTGGAAACTGTATTCTTCTTTTAGTTATACAATCTATTTAATATTTTTATTTCCTTTCTGTGTTTCTATATCTTGTTTTGTATAGGCCTATATTCTTGCATATATATTACAAAATTTGTGAATTTCATGTTAATTTTTCAATTCATTGTAATCTAATAACTTTAAAAGCAGTAAAACAAGAACAAATAGATAGATTAATTATTGTTCCTTCAGTTTGGTACCTTTTATTTAAATTTCTTCTCACAAATATGTTGTTTGTAAATGGACCAACTCGATTAAGTCCATCGTTTTTGTTTTCCAAGGCAGAGTTGAACCCATTTGTGCTAATCCAGAGACTAGGCCACTCCGGGTGTAATTAATTCCCTAAAGCTAACTGATCTCATCTCTTTTTATGTGACTAAAACCAAGATAGCTTCCATTTTGGAACAATTTTATTCATAAGTATAAAAAAAATCTCGCTAACATTTACAACTGCAGCGTTGAAATGGTTGACTTTTTAACTGAGTTTTACAACCAAAAGGATATAGGCCTACCCTATGGATGAAGTACAGAGGGGAAAAAAACTTGCCATGTTTTTTTTGTTGCACTCCTCGAGAATTCCTCATTTCCTTTTTCTCAAGTTGAGGCTTTCTAATTGATTGCATTCTTTTTATTGAATCCTTTTCCTTCTACATTCTTTTGTATTTATTTTCATGAATCAACCAGCCTCACATTTTAATTTAGATTTTATTTAATTTAGATTGGTTGTAACTTTCAAACCCTTTTTAATACTCTTTATTTTTTGTTTATTTTCCAGGTTTTGGCCTCTTATGGCCCTCATTTTTATATACAGGAAAGAGATGAAAGAATATTAGAGTTGAAGAATAATTACTGCTTCACATGTAAGTGTGAAGCTTGTCGCAACAACTGGCCAAAAGAGCCATCAATGTCATTGGATAAACTAAAATACAAGTGTCAGACTTGTGGTTTTGGTCTGCCTGCAGCCCAGACAAGAGAACATGTTATTTGCAGTAACTGCAAATTTTTGAATAACGTTGAGGAAATATCTACTCTTGTGAAGAAGTCATTTGGTCAGTGTGAGATTAATGCATTACATAAAAATGATATTAACCAATCTATCAAACACATGTGTAAACTACATCAGTACTTAGAGAAGCCATGGCCTGGACACAAAGTGCTTATTGCTTCTTTAACAGATTATTATATGAAACTTGGTAATCATTATGAATGTAAAATAAACATTGAAATGTAAAGACTTTGGGAAAATGACCAACTGAAAAAAAAATTCCCTAAGCTATTTACTACCGTATTTGTTTGATTCTAATATGTACCTTAATTTTTCAGTACCACCAACATAAAAAAATCTTTGATTCTAAGAAAAAAAAGAAAAAATATTTTATTCATAAGAAATATTTGTATTATATAATTACATTTACTAACAATATTAGTATCTCTTCTTTCTTTTTTATCAGTAGTTATGTTATTCTCACTCCCTTCTGAATCAGTATCAGTCTGATTCTAGTGAGTCATCTTTTACTCCACTATTCCATAATATATCGTCTTTCGAGCCATCGAGAGTGTTAATCAAAAAAGAACTGCAATTCTAAGACAAACCCCTTTTTTAGAGACGTTCAAAGGTAAAAAAAGGTATGTCTTAGAATCGAAGAAATACAGTACTATATAACTATTCTTAACATGTAAATGTTTTTATAATCAAATCATTTGAAATGTTCTTATAGAGTGTAATGAAACATGTGTATTTGTTCTGCACCATTGACAAGGCAGCATAATAATGAACCACGGGTAAGGCCTACAAAAGAATTGATTTGTTTTGATTTATTGTTAGTTCAAGTTATAAAAGATGCTCACAATTTCTTTTGTAATACATTCCAACCTCTTTTGACGGTTTTTTATATTTTCTTGGAGCCCAAAAAAATAACACTTTAACCTCCCACAAAACTTCAATGTCAACATTTTTCCATTATGTATGCATAAATCTCTCGTGGATGGATAGTTTAATCTTTGTTCTTGGGACTACATAACAATGTTTTATAAATAACGTGCTTCTTTTCCAACACCTAAAATTGTGTTTATATCTAAGATAAGAAGCAATATGATATATCTCTAAAGTGCTTCTTTCAAACATTAAATCATGTGTTCATATCCAAACTAAGGAGCAATATTATACAGTATAATATATTATAATGTGCTGCTTCTCCGCCAAAGGGTTTTGTGTTCATTTATAAACTAATGAGGTATAAATAATGGGCTTTCCCACCACCAAGTTATGTGTTCATAGCTAAGCTTAAAAAATTACAAAATATATTTAGTTTTTAACTAACCATAATCTCAAGTAGTTGTTTTATTCAATGATATTAACTTTAAAATAATATTAATATCAAACAAAAATGTATTACTAACATTTAAAAAAAAGGTAATTGCATTGTATACAAACTATGAATAAAAAACATGTAATAACTCAGACTTACTGTATATGTTTGATTAAACATGTCAAAATATATACATTTATTATTTCTCTGATTTTATTATTTTATCTTTGTACACGAGTGGCATGAAAAAAAAAATATTTTTTGCAAAACCTTGGATGTTTTTAGTTAATCAGTTAGTTTAGTTAGTCCTTGAGGACATTGTTTTAGAATTGATAATTGGCTCAGGCCGCATTTCTGTCCTGCCAAAAAACCATTGCGTGACCACCTTTTTCCCCTCCCTCCACTTTCCCCCTTTTTATCTGTTGACCAGAACTAGTCTTACAACCCAGGGTTTGTCTGAATAGGTCTAAAAGAGTAAAAGAACAGTGATTAAACACAATTTTCATCAATTATACACCCTAAAAAATAACATTTTCAAATGGTTTAAATCAACATATTTAAGGTTTCCACATTTGAAAACCTGAAATTGTGCCACGACCCCACTGCAGGGTGTTGGTAGTCTGGCACCTTTACTGTGACCCTACCTGGGTGTAATGCCTTAGAACTGGTTTTCAAGATAAAGAACCTTAAGAATCACATTTTCGAGCGCTTGGTGCACAAATTGACCAGCATTAAGGTGGCCCCCTAACATTGATTCCATTAATCTCTTTGTGGTTTGACCCGGTTCAAGCCAAAATTTTGCATCAGCTGACTGCTTTGCCTACATCCCCTTCCCTTATGACAATTGTTTTGATTAATGGATCAAATAGCCGAAGCTATCATTTATGCATTTTAGTGAACATGATATCTAAATTGTTTTGATGATTACTTTAGATTAGTAAGTAAAACTTTTATCCCTTGCATTAATTAATTATTCTTGACTACCTTTTGATGACAAAATGATTACTCTACCTACCTTAATGGGTAGGCCTACATAGTGGGAGAAATTTGTAGCACATAAATGCTAGTGATAAGTCTGCACGTTAGCATATTATCTTCCCATTTTCATCATAGATAACGGGATGAATGGTGAGACTGCCGCCAGGCATCGCAGGCATATTAAAAAGAGAGTTGCACCGTGGCCTGGCACTTCCAAACAACCGAGTCAACGCTGGGGTTCATATTTCACTCATGTCTATGCTCAGTGATTAAAGCCCTTCCAAATGTGCATTTGTTAAACGCCTTGTATTATTAATATGCTTGTCCTAAAGGGACCATTATAATCGTAATGGGCAGTCAATGTAAGCTCTCTGAGTTAGAATTGTGTGAAGAGGTTCACTAGAAAAGGATATTTGTTAACTTCTCTCTGACTCAAGCTCTTACAAGGAGCAGGACCATTTTAACCTGGAGGCTGTTGGTCTAGACCAGGGGTTCCCTAACTTTTCGAGACTGCACCGCCCTTCACGTCAGATTTTCCCCTATATCCAATATTAAAAAAAAAATTGACCATATTCAATCTTGTGGCATTTTTTAAAAAGAAAATTGTCATTTACATTACTAACTTGTATTTTTTTAGTGTAAAAATACCAAATTAGAAAAATGAGTTATAGTAGGCATGTGTTTTCTGGTATGATTTATCCCATTCTTTAAAATACCTATGTATGGATACGTGTATTGAAAATTTGCATGTTTCGTTCCACTAATACATTGGTTTTAGTTTTCCCTTAGACCCACGACGCCCTGGACCAAGACTGGCAATGCACAGTTTGAGAACCCCTGGACTAGAATCTTGTGCCCCTGGGTCAAAAACTTGTTGATTCTAATGCAACCTTTGGAGTCCCAGATACCGTTCTAAAAATGAAACCACCAATTCCTTGGTTCATTTCTATTTGGGTGCAAAACCAACCAATTGTTTGGATCAGTTGGAAAACTAGTTAAAATTCGCTTTCAAAATTAAAATGTAGTACATTACATTGCCATCTAGTACAAAGTTGATATCTACCTTATAAATTGTGCCTATTACTTGCTAGTCTAGTTTGTTTCCCAAAAACAAGAGAACAAAAATTAACTATTCCCTTATAGTTTTTTTAATTTATTGGTTGGCTTATTCTAATCCTCCCCCACCCCCTTTTTCCATGCTATTTGTCCTTGAAAGTTGAAAGACATATATATAAAAATGTGCGCAGCAAGCCTACAATCAACAATGTCAAATTATGGTGATAAGACTACTCTTTTATTAGATGATTACATTAAAACCCGTGTTGCCAACTCTAGTCACTATCAATTGTACATGGACCTGAAATTGATTACATTTTGACCGGTAAGATACTACCACCGATTTTCATAAAAAAAAAAATTATTATTATTAACACCGCGTCTTATTAAACGCTAAGGATATACGCTCTTACGCTGTGTAATGGTATTGGTAGGGTGATTGTGAGATGAAATGGAGGGCCTATAAATCCATTCACAGTAGGAATTGACTTCTGAAAGGCCTTTTTCCCTACCATAAATCTACTATATAGTAGGATATTGGCAGGAAAAAAGACCTTTCAGAGGGTAATTCCTAGCGTGAATGTAATATATATTTTAACGTGGGATCCGAATCAGGGTGGAGGCCTGGCATTCCTCACATTCACAAGTTGTAATTAATACACAATTAATAATTAGTGTAAAAAAATTTTACTTTATAGCAGGGCTATATAAATATCCTAAAATTGGATTATACAGATGGTGAAATTATATCAAATGTATCCAGATCTTGCATTAGGCAACACTCATTAAGGCCAGTCTACAACCAACATACCCGCTTGTCGGACTCGCAACTACGCAATCGCAAATGCACTCGTAATTACGCTTTTATTAAATACAAAATAGACTGTCTACAATGAAAAGTCGTAAAACGTAATTTCAACCAATAGGAACAAACAGTAAACATGACTATAAAAGTCAAATTCATATAATTTTTTTCAAATAAGAAATACATATTTTTTAAATATTTAAGTGGTTAAATACACATGATTTTAATTGAAAATCCTGTATTAATTACTATACATTTCAAGCGTTTTTGTCATAGACCAAATAACTTCAAATTATTTGATTTTAGTAGTCCATCCATATTTGTTTTTGATTGGCTGAACGCAAGCCAACGCAACTACATAAACGCAAGAGATGGACAATGTTCATCTCCTCCCGACATACGATTGTGTTTGCGTAAGCTATTGTAGACAGACAAAATTACGTTATTACGTAGTTGCGAGTCCGACAAGCGGTTGCGTTTGGCTGTAGACGGGTTGTAGACTAGCCATTACTAGACTACATTTTTAACTACGTGGAAATATAGTTCAAAACCAGTTCATAGAGTGCGATACAATGTGATAGTTCAAAACCATATCATAGAGAGCGACAAAGGAACAGATTAATGAAATAAAATAGCAAGGCACAAATTATTTTATAGGATATTAAATTAATTTGCAACAATTTAAACATACAGATATACAAATAGTGAACACTAAAAAAAAAAGTACCTTTTGCTATTCTATAAAAGTGTAAATAATGATTTGGTTTAAATAATCGAATAAATTACCTTTAAACACTATTTTTCCTCAAAAATAACGATTTGAAATTGATACAAGCACACATTTAGGCAATTATACTAATACAGTAAACCCGTGACTTCTTTGGTGCTGACGGCTTTGAAAAGTTACCAGACCAAATTATGTATCCCGACACCAAACTATATCATGTGCAAAAACATGTGTTAAGCAATTGTCACTTCTGACAGTCAAAATGTAGGTATATACCTAAGTGTTGACTGTCAGAAGTCAACTGTGAGATGTCAGTCAGCACCAAAGAAGCCATGGGGCTACTGTAGGTACCTAAAATGATCCTAGATAGATGAGGAACCTGGAATTATCGAGTAAATTACTTAAAATGAACACTTTTAACCACAATAGCACTGTTGTACCACAAAATTTAAGGTGCTACAATTTCTATATTAGAAATTGCCACAAGAACACACATAGTGGCAACTATACTGATAGTAGAATTGGGTCCAATCTTACAAGTCCTCATAACTTCATCGTTCCTAAGGTCTAACGGTTGGTTAAAATTAGCTTTATGTTTTACAATACTATTTTTATGTAATTGTCAAGTTATGGGTGGGTGCCTTCCATTAGTTCTTATCATTAAGCTTCTCAGAGTACTAGATTTATTACAAAGCTTTTTATTGGCTTAATTTGAACCAATAGATTGTAAGTTGCTATTTAAATGTCTGAGAAGTTATGGAGTTGTTAGGAAAGCAGATTAAAAAATAATACATGTTTATGTTGTTGTTTATAACACATTTTATTCAAAAATAGCGTATAACCCGAACGGGTAGTAAGACGCGGTGCTAAATATTATTATTATTCAATAATAATATTCAAACATTTAAGTTTATAATATATAATGCCTTTTTATATGCTGATAAAGATGGGTACACTTAATTTGTTTATCTTAAACAGGTGTGTATTTTAACGCTATTTTTTAAGCATCAAATTAGTTAAATATCTAAACAGTAGAGTCATAGTCAATTTTTAAACACACAATTTAATATTCAAATAAAAATCACAAATAATTAGTCATGGACGTGTACTGAAGGGGAGAAATTGAAAAAAAAACACGTTCCATATTAGCCATTCAGGCCTACACATAATAACTTACAAGACGATAAAAACATAGGTAAGCCTACAGCTATTGTCAATTACTAATAACTATTGTCAACAATAAATGACCACTCAGAATCACGAAGTGAAACCATTGAAAAGAATCTACATATTTTGAATTGGAAATAAGCATCTGTAGGGCTAAACCAAAATAGTTGTAATAAAGGTCTATACTAGGAACTAAAAACCTCTGCTCCACGTTTTTATGACTACTTACAAATCGTCCTATAAAAACTTGCCCAAAAGAAACGTTGGCGTCCCAAATTAAACAGCTATATTAAATAGAAGGAATAAATTCAATATAATTATTTTATTATTAACTCGTTAGACTGAGAGTAATATGTTCTTTAAAAAAATTAAGTGATTGGAATTAAACACGAGTTAATCTATTGGTAAGCTGACACCGTACCATGCACACTAAAGAGGTACATAAATTCTCATAAAACAATATGGCGGCATATTTGGAAGTTAATGTAAACGTTAAAATGCTAACCAGAAAGTAGACCTCACGTTAATTTTACGAGCACTTTAATGATGACGTTAGCTCTAACCGAACATTGCAAATTCCAAAGTAGTGGTCGTTATAGTTTAACCTCAATTTTAGCCCTAACGAATAGAATAACATGACATTGTAATATTGGGCCTCAGTGTTCCTTTCCATTAGACTCATGCCGCTATTTAGAAGCTGTTCTATCGGATCTGTGTCATCCTGCCAGAAGACAAAGGATCGAGGTTGCCACCCTCTAAAACGTTCTCTTGGAATCGTTACTCCACGAAAGTCGCCCCCCTACGCTGTTGGACTGCTATACTACTGTGTCAGTCTACGAGATGGTCGTGTACTATGAAAACGATGATAACCATGTCGGGTCTGCAAGGACAATGCGAAGCCATCATAGTGAACGTAATCGCATCAATGGCTCTGAACAAATTGCACAACGATTTGCCAAAATCTACTTTTGTGAGCATCATAACAGACACCTCAAATAAAAATAATGTAAAATTAGCGCTCGTCGCTGTGAGGCACTTAGTACCATAGAAAGGTGTGGAGGTGAAGTTGCTAGATTTCCAGTCTGTAAACAGAAATACATCTGCAATATTTACGAACCACTTCCTTTCGATAACTTCCACACAACTCATATTATCGCAATCATCACCCGAAATGTTTTTGCTGCAGCTGTCGTCTGATGAATCGTCCCCCAAGTTGATGATATAATACTATTGGATCCCTCATCAATCCTTTGCTCTGATTTCAAGTATTCTTATTAAATTTTCTTTGTGCGTGTGCATCACGCTAAGCATTTCCCTTTTTTCTATAAAGTTATATTTTTCCTCCACTATGCTCATAATGGTGTTTACATTGATTGTAATGTTCTTATTATAAATGTAGTCCTTTATCAATGCCCATATCAATTCTATTGGGTTGAGATCGTGATTGAATGGGGTAGACATAGAACCGAATGCCCATATTTTGCTAGCAATGTATCTCTCCTATTTATTTTAAATCGTGGTTTGTCCAGTCGAATAAGTAAGTATAGGGCCTGTTATTGGCCTATACGAGAAATGCGTCCGCAGGGGGACCCCAAGGATTAAGGACCCCAAAGCTAGCCCTTTTTCAATCGTTTGGATAAATACATAAAAATATAGAAAATATATGAGAGCAGTAAAATGAAATTAGTTACAACATCAGATGTTCGATTAGTGTTTGTTAGTTTTATCCCCCTCCTTTCCTCAGGATAAGTCAGTCGTCTCCCCTCCCTTCCTGAGACCCCACAGCTCTTATCTCTTCCCCTCCTGAGGCGCACATGTTGGCAATTATACTTTTAGGTGCCTATAATGATCCTACATAGGTATGGAACTTGTATATCCTGGAATTCTAAAGTAAATTACTTCTAAAGACTTATTTTTAAAAAACGCTGGCATACTACCAACTTTAGAGTGTAGGGTCGTTGTATGCATCTAACCTAGTAAGCTTACTATGATTGCCACCAAATTTTCTCGTACCACAGATTTAAATATACAAATTGTAGCACCTTAAAATTGGAGGTTATTCAATTTCATCCGAAATTTCCAAAATAACAAGGTTGAACGGCCATATACGTAGAATATTATTGCCATATACGACTTAGAAATAAGAGCCAATAAATTGATACCTCTTTTTTTTATGTTTATAAATAAAACATTTAAAAAATATTTTACATCATAAATGGCAAGGCCCCGACACAGACTCCATATACGTAGGTTCATAGTCCGTGTTCCTGGTCCATAAGAATTTCTACTCGCGATTACAGAGTCAATATCCGTAATCACGTGACCGTTTCAACCAATGAAAGAAATAGTAAGAGACTTTGTCCAGTCAAAATATTCGAAAGAAAATCATCTACATCAAGGAGCAAGCGTCAAGCAGTCAGTTGATCATAATATAGGAATTAAAGAAACCAAAAATAACTTTGTTGAGAAATCTTCCAGTATACACTAAACTGTAGGTTAAATAAAATTACAATAAATATATTAATAACTCGATTTTAACTTTCAACTTAAAATAAATATTTGCAATAGCATGAAAATGCAAAATGGATGTACTATTATTTTGTATGAAAACAAAATAAGTACTTTTAATATTTTTAATAATAGGGGTGTTGACCCTAAAAAAGTAAAGACAATAATTTTGAAAACTCGGTATTTCTCAGAAAACATTTTCCTATAAGACGCTCTCCCCCGGATGTTTAGATTTTTAGAAAAATCTTTCAGAAATAGCTCCACGTGTCCCCATCTTTTTATTTTGTATGTTTCCGTAGCAACAGATCCTCTTACTGACTTTAATTCTTTTAGTTCAATTTGCCTGTACATAATTTACTCAGCTGTGATTGGTAGTCCGTAGAAAGTTAAAGTTGGGCAACTTCTACGGATTAAGGACTTACGGATACGGAGTCTGTGTCGGGGCCTTTATTATTTTTTCGTTGATGCATCTCTTCACTTTACTTGGAACATGCCTTTTATTTAGTGTTGATTGACATGCTCCTTAATAGGTAAACTCATAGCATTGGTTATATCTTGTTATTTGATCCATGATACATGGCTTATCTATGGTGCAGGACGTCTGCTATATTTTCTTTGCTTTACATTGTAAACAAACACAAGTTTCTAAAATAAAAATAAATATTTAATAAAAATGGAGCCATTTACTCATTATGAAATATTTCAACAAATATTAAAACTTTCTAAAGAAAGTGGAAGAGTAGAAAATTTATCACAAATATTTTCTGAACTTGAAGATGATGATAAAAGGGTATCCTTTGCTCTAGACCTTCTACTTGAATACAAGCTCTGTTCCTTAGAGTTATCAAACCCTGATGATAAATATAAAAAATCGGCTTCTGAATGTGTAAATTTGCGCATATCAGGAAATAATGCTTTTCGACAGAAAGACGATATAAAGGCTTTATTATTTTACACACAAAGTATTGCCAAGTCGCCTCATCCGTGTGCGAATGCCGAGATTGAAAATTATCAACTAGTAAAAGATGTTGACAACTTAAATTTAAATAACGACGTAAACACTGAACTAGCACTTGCTTTGGCTAATAGATCTGCTGTATTATTTTCTCTTGGTAAATATGATCATTGTATGAAAGATATTAATCTGGTATTAGAAATGAACTACCCTTCTACACTTTTGTATAAATTACATGAAAGAAAGGGCAAATGTCTGCTATTTCAAGGTGAACTTAAGGATGCTGCTTGTTCATTTAAGGTACAGTATTCCAATTTGAGGTAGGTTATCTTTACACTTGGAAAAGGGGCATATGATGCCAAAAACTCTTCCACCAGTGTTATCAAAGTCAATATTAGGTTTATCAGATAATTACTTTATGGCATTAGGAACTAAGGTCATTGCTGCACTTATAAGAGTATTAGCTAGTTCCATTAGACCCTATCCCTATCTTGAGATAGTTCTATAGCCAGTCCACCTCATTACATCCCATCCCTATCTTGAGCTAGTTCTATTCAGCCCCCCTCACTACACAATATCCTTATCTTGAGCTTATTCTCTCTGGTCCATCTCATTACACCCTATATCTTCCAGGTCTATTTTAATGTTATCTTCCCATTTGCACCTAGGTCTCCCCATTGAGATTGTCCATCATTAGCCTGAACACAGATCTAGACTTTATATTTGGTTACTCACCAGGAGGAAACTATCTTCTAGTTCATAAAGACCAGGGGTGTAAACATAAATGTCTTCTAATTTTCATATTTACTTTTATATGTAGTGTTTATAATCATAGAAGTCCTATATTTAACTCTTAACCAAAAATTAGGAAGGCCTATACTTATACATTGCTAAAATAAATCATTGGTTGCATTATTTTGAGTATGATGATTAAAATATCCACATAGGTCTGAAGAGAGGGTAACAACAGCCAATCCTCCACCCCTCACCTTAAGCATGGGTTTGAAGAGAGAGTAACAACAGCCAATCCTCCACCCCTCACCTTAAGCATGTGTCTGAAGAGAGGGTAACAACAGCCAATCCTCCACCCCTCACCTTAAGCATGGGTCTGAAGAGAGGGTAACAACAGCCAATCCTCCACCCCTCACCTTAAGCATGGGTCTGAAGAGAGGGTAACAACAGCCAATCCTCCACCCCTCACCTTAAGCATGGGTCTGAAGAGAGGGTAACAACAGCCAATCCTCCACCCCTCACCTTAAGCATGGGTCTGAAGAGAGGGTAACAACAGCCAATCCTCCACCCCTCACCTTAAGCATGGGTCTGAAGAGAGGGTAACAACAGCCAATCCTCCACCCCTCACCTTAAGCATGGGTCTGAAGAGAGGGTAACAACAGCCAATCCTCCACCCCTCACCTTAAGCATGGGTCTGAAGAGAGGGTAACAACAGCCAATCCTCCACCCCTCACCTTAAGCATGGGTCTGAAGAGAGGGTAACAACAGCCAATCCTCCACCCCTCACCTTAAGCATGGGTCTGAAGAGAGGGTAACAACAGCCAATCCTCCACCCCTCACCTTAAGCATGGGTCTGAAGAGAGGGTAACAACAGCCAATCCTCCACCCCTCACCTTAAGCATGGGTCTGAAGAGAGGGTAACAACAGCCAATCCTCCACCCCTCACCTTAAGCATGGGTCTGAAGAGAGGGTAACAACAGCCAATCCTCCACCCCTCACCTTAAGCATGGGTCTGAAGAGAGGGTAACAACAGCCAATCCTCCACCCCTCACCTTAAGCATGGGTCTGAAGAGAGGGTAACAACAGCCAATCCTCCACCCCTCACCTTAAGCATGGGTCTGAAGAGAGGGTAACAACAGCCAATCCTCCACCCCTCACCTTAAGCATGGGTCTGAAGAGAGGATAACAACAGCCAATCCTCCACCCCTCACCTTAAGCATGTGTCTGAAGAGAGGGTAACAACAGCCAATCCTCCACCCCTCACCTTAAGCATTTTTCTGCAAAGTGTGATTGTTTCGTAAGTAGAGTTGGAAATCTTTCTAGATGATTTATTTTGGATTTTAAAATTTTATTATTATTTTAATGTTTCAGAATGCCTTGGATTGTCTTGCTTTAGCCTCATCACTTCCAGACCATAAAAAACAACAACTAGAAGAAGAACTGACAATTTTAATGGGGCAATCTTTGGAAGCTGTACCTGAAAAAAATACAGAACATTTAGTTGAATCTCAAAATGACACTTCTATTTTACCAAAAATAAGTTTTGGCCCGAATGAAAAAATCCCTTGCGCTTCAGACTGCATTGATATTCATAGCTCTAAAGATATGGGGCGCTGTGTTGTTGCTACCAGGGACATCAATATTGGTAAATTTTTAATACATGTATTTTTAAATTAATAGAATAACACATGAAAAACTAAATTGCTCCACAGTTCCATATCCTTGCATACTTCCTTCACTTCAACAACACCCATCCACCCAGTCACAGGGGTGCATAATATGTTCATAGATCCAATATTTCCTTAGAACATAACATTAAAAAAAAATCCCCGAATAACATCGCGCTCAAAATAAAACATTGATTTTTTTTATAGAGGCTCAAGGGAATTAGGAAAATTCAAACATGTTTTTAATAATAGTTATTTTTATAGCACTTACCTTATAAAAATTTAGTTTTCTCCCATCTCCGTGTATGCATTACATATTGTTATTGTTCATTGATACCAGTAGTCTTACCGGTACCAACATTTAATTTTACATCTTGAGAGTAAGAGGAAATGGAGTGTGATTCCGGGAGGCCTTGGTTTAATTGTTGATTTTCATAGACTTAGTTTTTTTTGTAAACACGCCACTACTGCAAGGTCTATCACTATAAACCACACTAGGGGAAATACTATCGCTATTTACGACTATGAGTTTTTCCTGATCACATAATTTACATTTTACAAAACTTGCAATACTCCCTTGATCCTTCTAGGTTTTTCTTGGGGATGTTTATTAGATACGTGATATCCGAGTTTATCAAGTCTGTCACACCATTCACAATAAGCACAGTTGACATATTAAACATCTGTTTCAATAAACCATCTAATTTTTTATAAACATGTATCTATTGTACAATGTAGAAATTTTAATAGGTCCATTAAATACAATTTCATGGCTACACAATTATTACAATACGCATGTCACGAGTTTAAATAAATTGTGCACACACCACCATGTAATTAGGCTGCGATATAAAGGTGAGTGAATTCAAACTAAAACAAAACATCGCTCACCCTTCCCTACCTTCCCGCGCCGGTCCGCCATATATACCAAACACCCATAGTAGGGTAGGTGACTGATGACTCATCATCCAATCATGCCTTTAGCCAGTTTAAATTATTAGATTTTTCCTTTGCCCCTTATCTCAACCTCTGAGTTCTTATCTAGAACTCTGACACATTATCTTAGCTTCTAGACACTACAACTCTTTGTGCTTACAGCGACACTGCCTCACTATGGCACATACTGATAGTGAGGGTGTTGAGTGTCATCGGCCTTAGTTTTCCATACAAATGAAACTACCATATCAGAACCAAAATGTACTAAAAACATCATCAAAATTGTTGAACTTTTCCCTGGCCCTAATTTCCCCCAAACCTCGTTCACGCTTTCGAACATATTTTGCACCCCTGTCCATTCATACATGCCCTTTTATTCTTAAAACGCTTTAACTTTTCTCTTATTCACACATTCGTCTACAACATTTAGACATTTTTTATATGGCCTACCCTTTAATTTTGACCCGCACACTCTACCTTCATATATTTGCTTCTTCGCTCAATCCACACTTATCCTCTAAACATTCCCAAACCGACATTTTATTTTCTTCTTTTGAACTTTATGACACAGTAATACCAATACTTTCCTTTCCTATTGCAAAACCTTATTTTATTGTGCACAACATTAACTTAACTCAGCACTAAAACTCCCTCTATTATTTCATTAAGTGTTTTTTATAAATTGATAAGTACTAGAGCTAGGTTGAATCCACTATTTTATGAATCCAAATCTCCAATTTATCTTCAAATCCCGATCATCCGAATTTAGGAAAAAATTATTAACATAAGAGGAAATATAAATGTAGGTAGTAGAATAATATAAAATAGAAATAGTTACTAAATGCTAACATATTTATTATAATATATTCATCATAACATTCATACATTCAGTTACGTGTTAAATTACTGGTCTGGGTTATGGTTGCTAAGTTCATTCTTCACTAATACTGCTTGTTGACCTGGTTCAAAATCAATAATCATAATAGTTGATTTTGAACTACCAAAAGCAGTATTAAAGCTCCTAAACAAATTTCACTTGAAAAATTGAAAACAATTTTTTTAAGTATTTGAGTCTCACATGCAAAATTTTCTTGGATCCTCAAATCTTGAATATTCTTAAGGATTCAAGGACCCATCCTTAATAAGTACCTGTTTCATATAATGCTTTGCCACAAACTGAAAAGAAATAAGGATTAATTTATTCTTTGTGAAATGTTTGGTGTGTGTGTGTGTGCGTGCGTGCGTGCGTGTAAGATGGGGTATTAGAGGGATTTAATCCTTGAAGGATTTCGTCCCCCATCACTAACCAACTAAATAGTCTTAAATATGTATACCTTTAGAGGTATTGTCCACAGTTTCAGCTTAAGATTACATTGGTCCAATCTCAGGGCAAGATGCATAAAATAATTTGTTCTTGTTTTATGTGGTTACTCCCCGGGGGTCAGGCACCATTTTTCAATTTAAAATTTGTTTTGCAAATATGTGTATGTTCATTGTATTTCTGAAAAGATTATTGTGCATAATTGGATGGTTATTAAGTTGTCTTGGGAGAAAATTCGGGAATAATTTTCTTAAAATTGTTGTTAAAAATTATGTGCTATCTTTGCTATTTATATATCAATATAATCTCTGAAAAGTGCAGTCTTCGAGGTTCCTTTTTTTTTTTTTGTTTTAGGATTGTGAGTGGTCTGAAATGTTGCGCGGATTAAAGTAATAGAAAGGCCACCCAACACAATTAATTTGCCCCCAAGCTCTTAGTGGCTCTCGAGAGCACTTTGTATACTAACCTACCGTAGTTTTGTGCCAATACAATTTATAATTGTGTGTTAGTAAAATATACATTAAATTCCTAATTAATATTTATATGATGTCAATAATGAGTTTGTTGCTTCAGGTGATGTTTTGGGAGTAGAAGAGCCATTTGCGTCAGTCTTACTTCCTCAATTCTACTACACACACTGCTACAACTGTTACCTGCGCTGTTGCACTCTCCTGCCATGCCATTACTGTTCCATGGTACATATTTGATACTTATTTAATAATCTTTGACTAAGCCATTTTGCAGAAATGTTATCTTTTTTTTCTTTACAATTTTTCTTTTACTATAAAATCCCATTACCTTTGACAAATTGTTTGTATATATTAATTACATTAATGTTGTAGAGATGAGTAAGATAAAATATAGATGAAGTGTACCCAAATCTACATGGAAATAGAGTGGTACACTCGTTTAGTAAAAACCACCCTTCGGACAGCTGAATCGAGATTCAAACTCGTCTTCAGCAATATAGCTTATTGTGAGAGTGATGCCTTAGACCATGTAACAACTGAAACGGACTAACAACAAATGGCTTATATTCTCTGTGTCAGTACATGAAACCTTTTGTTTGGAAAAAATTGTAAAGTATGGCACAATCCAAATCCTTGTCTTCAGTTATTCTATCAGCAGCCTTTCGCTCATGTAATGCTTATTATTGTTACCAAGCAAGTATTTTGTCGACTAGCAAAACATTTAATAGTAATAACAACAAACCCGGAGGGGGAAAAGCCTACTCTGATACTATATAAACCCTGAGTTTTGGCCACTTGGGAAATGGGAGGAGGAAGGACCATAAAGTTGGACCAAGGGGCCTCTCTTAGGGTCTTGCTAACTGCCTAGCCAACAACTAGCCTGGAAGAATATTTGGAGTGTGAGAGTCCCTGCATTACATGGCACTTCTCAAAACTCTGAGTGTCCCTCTAACCATGGTATAGTCAAAATGTTGTGCAGCTACTCTTAAGTATTTAGAATCGTAACATCTAGGTTGTAACCAGTCAGTCACGTATCAGCTGATTTGATAATCAGCCTCGCCTTCTCATCTTCTTACGTTGTCCATCCACGGCAGTCAGTTGTTTCGGTAGAGCATCTCGGGGTTATATAGATATAATGGTGGGGGTAGAGGTACACAGCCGATTAAAAAAAGATATTGTTTAGCGTAGCATTTGAATTTGAAGTTTTATTTTAATAGGTCATTTACATTTTAGTAACCAGGATATTTAATTTAGACACACAAACTAATTATGACATAGCTAAAGATAACTATTTAGCCACCTGCGGGCCTATCCCGGAGATGTTGCGAGTTTATCTTACTACGGTGAATCTCGCCATGTTCAACTCGAACTCGTAATTTCATATCCGTAAAGTAGCCATTCCTGAGTTAATAATCTCGCAATTCGTGTTGAGTCTTATAATTTCGTATTAAGCGAAAAATTCCGAACTTCCGGTGTCAAAAATTGTGATTTGAGATTTACTTTATAGCTGTGTGAACGCACCCTTCAGCCATTTAAACAATAGAATAACAAAAATGTTGTCTTCGACATCTTCGTTTTATCTCGGTTTTATTTTTTGTTGGTTAAGGTTAGCTCGATAAAGTCTAAATAAAATTGGATTGGAAGAGAATAAGCAAAGAGCAAAAGCAGATTACACTTTATGTATGTTTCTTTGTTTCGCTAAATGATTAAATAAAAAGCTATTACTAGTATAACTTATTACATCATGTATGATATATCTTAATAACTTTAATAGGTACATAAAAAGCCAAAATTAAATAACATACAGCATATGGATGGAATGCCTTTCTATTGGAATAAAACCGTTTATTAAGCCTGAACAAATTAATAAATTTCTTATCACTCAGCTCAAAAGCGTCTTCGCGTTCACGAAATATACGTGGCATTCTATTAAATTCATTTTCAAATTCTTCAAGTTCTCTTATTATCAAATAGTAAGGCTATGTTTACGCCATTTTACATTTTGTCCAACAACAAATATTTTCGAACTATCTGTTGCGATATTGACGATTCCGAGAGGTAGAACCGCAGTGAGATCTATCCGAATGAAAAAATCTCAATCCGTAACGAAATTTTTTTCAAGAATAGCTAAATAGAAAAAGTTTCGAGATTGTGTCACGTGAACGACCAATCTCGCAATGGAATCAACTCGAAACATCTCGGGGATAGGCCCACTGGGCTCCCTCTACTTTCCCCCATCATTGAAAGTTACGATAAGTTAATTGAGAGTACCGGTCTTAACTCTTTGCGTGCTAACCGGCCAGTGCCCGCGTCTGACGCTTTCCTTCCAGACAAGGTCAAAAACAGACGATAAACCAAAAGCACTGATTGGCCAGGAGTCCGTGCCAAAACCTCCCCCTCCCCTGAAAGACTGCACGTGCAAGAAACAGGTGCGTCTCCCAGCTTCCAGGTTCAGCTATCAATACATTGCACGATGCTTAAAATGAAAAGTAAAAGTAATAAATTTTGATGACTCTAATATTCCAACAAAGACTTTAAATAATGAAAAACTATTAGATTAAAAGTTTAAAGGCCTGAAAATGGAGTTAATGAATTGAAATTTAAAACATATATTGCTTTCAACTTTGGTTATGATTTACATAACTTATAATTACCATAAAACCCCACACTTTCTTATAATTAACCATTTGATAGTAATAAAGGGAATTAAATTAGGCCTAGATGAATGGAAAAGAACAATGTATTTATCAGTTTAGTACTCTTAGTATCTTGAGCTTATTAATATGTAAACTAAAGGAAAAACTAATATAATTTTATAAATGAAAAGGTTGAGAGCTAAGGGCCTAAAACCCTGACCACTTTACAAGGTCAATCCAGGTGGACTCTTGAAAGATAAAACATTGAGAGTAGCGAGGACCTCTTAACCTAATTAACTTTAAGCTAAAATGTGTTCAACTACATCACATACACACTGTATATTTTAAGTAACTTCTATCCGACAACCTCAGTGGTCTTAGGGTAATGTGCTTGCCTCAGGATCCGATGTCCATGGGCTCAAACCTAGTAATGGTACACGAATTTTCCTTGAACAATAAAAATCCGTAGCACAATTTCCTTCAGAGGGAAAGTAAAGCTGCTGATTCCACGTTGATTGTGGGATGTAAAAGAACCCTGGGATGTATGTGAAAATACCTTTAGCTGCAAAATTGATATGCTCTTTCTCATTGAAATTTGTGTTTGATGATATAATCATTCGGTTCAGAAAATACACTTTTAACACCTCAAATTAAAAAAATTATATCTACTTTTCTAATAAACTACTATAAAAGAACCCACACAATTATTTAATGTTACCTAGCCAAACCCACTAAGCCATTCCTGATAGAGTTACCCATGTGGTAGGGTGGGTAGCTGCATAAGCTTAAATTAAATTAAATTAAATTATATAAGATTAAAATATTGTAAGATTGAATATGTGACAGGTACATATAGTAAAACAAACATTGAAGCACACATGTCAATATAATAATAATAATTTAATCATCCTTGTCATACTTACATCTGTGTGTAAATTAATAAGTAATATCACAGCTAAGCCTTTTGGTTCGGAAGCAAGAAGCAGGGCTCATGGTTTATTCTCTGAAAAGCTCCATAATTTTGAAAAACGGGCCCTAATATATTTTTTAGTGGATTGGGAGTTTTTATAAATGTATGTTATTTGAATTAGTAAAAACAGTGAAAACCTGGAAAAGTCAGGGATTTTTTTTGTCAGGGATGAAGAGGAAGTGTGAGGGTATTTAGTGAAAAATAAATCAAAAGCCAGTAAAATTAAATTCTTGGCCAACAAGTATAACTAATTTCACACCAAAACAAAAGGCAGAGATTTTGTTTTTCTCATGTTAACAACAGGAATTACTAAGATATATGGCATTCAGCTAACATAAGATGGTTGTATATAGTGGGGGTTTTCATGCTACATCTATACACAACCACAAATGATATCTTAAACATTTAATCGTTTTAAAAACAACATATAAAATGGTTTATATCAAGTAGTTGCTAATATTTTTTTTAAATTATACATACATAATCTCGCTGTACTCTTTTGGAGTAGGCAAGTGCATGTAGCTTAATAAACAACGCCGTACTTCATCTTCACTTACTTTCTCTACCTTTCCCTATCCTTGTATACTCCCTTCGCTTCAGCAACAAAACTCTTAATGTTTCTCTTGTTCACACATTAATCTACAACATTTAGCCACGTCTTACATGACCTACCCCTTCTTTTTGACCAATATTGATATCAATCTGTAAACATAAAAACTGTTACTCACTGAGGTAATATGTTAAAAGGTTTAGTCAGGAAATTTCTTAAAATATGTTGAAAACCTAGTTACTGGCATGTCAAAGAATTTTATAAAATACTGTAGGCTGTGTAATCATCCTGCCTGTTGGCTGGCGTTCTTGGATCCTTCCCACTTTGAGGCTCAGTTGAGCACTTGAGAACTGTTGATATTACATTTTTTATTAGTTATTTCAGATTGTTTTCACTTGTGAGGAATGTTTATGCTAACTAATGAGATACCCACTTCAGCGGCTGAATGGTCTAAAGCAGTGTTTTTCAACCTGTGGGTCGCAACCCCCTGGGGGGCCGCAAAGACTTGATGGGGGGGTCGCGGTCGCAAGCCAGGTAAAATAAAAAGCAAGTGTAGGTCCTACTCTACAATAAAAATACAACAATTTCAGAGAAAAGTTTATTTTTGAATATAGGTTCTACAATCTACACTGCATTAAAGATACAACAATAATTTCAGTGAGAAGGCTGTGCCTGTTTATTTTTTAATAATTTGTCGAATCGTGGTTCTATTTTTGAGACGCAAATAACCAAATCATTTTCTAATTGGAGTCTATTTCTCTTCTTAGTTTTTATGTTCACCATTGAAGAGAAAGTTAGTTCACATAAGTAGGAAGTGGCGAATTGCACTAATAATCTCAAAGCTTCCCTTGCTAGCTCTGGATATTCTTCTTTTCTCTTGATCCAGAAGACGTCAATCTTTTGCGAATTAAATTCCATTTTAAGCATGCCGTCAGCTGCAACATCTATAAGATTTTCTTTCATCTTCGTAGTCAGATCAGCCAGTTGTACTGACATATCCAAAAAAGGATTTTGTATCCATCTATGCCCATTGTCAGCGTCAGAGTTCAGTTCTGGAAAGTAACTTAATAATCTTTTTTCCAAATCATGCAGGCTCTGTATCATGCAAGGAATGTGAAGACTTACTACTAATGATTGGTCCGTTGCAATTTCTTCGACAATCTTCTGAACGCAAGGGAAAGAATCATACATCAATTTTTGTAAAGACGTTGACCACAAACGAAGTTTTGTGAGGAATCCTTTGACTTTATCCTTGGCCGTTAGAATATTTTCTTCTTTCCCTTGGAGGCTCTTGTTTAAAATATTTAAGTGGTTAAAAAGATCAGCGAGAAATGCTAATTTTAATAGCCAAACAGGGTCACAAAAGTAATTCGCATATTCAGATTTATGATCTTGTAAGAACAATAACAATTCAGCTTTTAGTTCCAGAACTCGTGTTAATACATTTCCTTTTGACAGCCATCTGACTTCTGTATGATAAAGGAGATTTTTATGGAGCGAACCCATGTCTTCACAAATGATTCTAAACAGTCGAGTTTGCAAAGCTTTACCTTTAATAGAGTTCACAACTTTGATCACTTCTTTCAGTACATCATTCAAATCAGAAGGTAAAACCTTGGCTACCAGAGCTTGCCGATGAAGAAAGCAGTGTGTCCATGAAATATTTGGCATTATTGATTTTAATTTCGCAATGAGCCCGCTTTGATTGCCAGTCATAGCTTTAGCACCATCGCTACAAATAGCGATACATTTTGTCCAATCAATCTCGTAGTCACGAGTGCTTTCTAAAAACGTGTCGTACAAATACTGGCCAGTAGTGTTCGCAGGAAGTGCTTTGCAAAATAAAATGTCTTCATTGATACTTTCATCTGCTTCGAAGCGCACGAATACCACAAATTGCGCACAATCTGCAACATCAGTCGACTCATCAAACTGCAGAGCAAATTGTGGGCTCTTCTTTAATTTTTCGACTAATTGTTCTCGAATGTCATCGGCCATATCGTTTATTCTGCGTTCAATAGTATTATCAGAAAGTGGTATGCTTTTTAGCTTGTTTGCCTCTTGCTTACCTAACATAATCTCAACCATATCCAGGGCTGCTGGCATAATAAGATTCTCGGCAACTGTATGTGGTTTTCCGGCTTTAGCGACTCGGTATGCGACTCTGTAGCTTGCTAATAAAGCTTTATCATTGACATTGGATACCTAAAATAAGATCCCAAAAAATATACCTTTAATATGAATTTTACAATTATATCAATATATATTAGAAATTTTAATTATTGTAGATGTATTTAATGAAAAATGAGGTGGATATTAAAGATAGATTAATTCTTTTGGTAATATTCAAAAATCTTAATTTTTAGATTTGTATGTAATATCGAGTGGATGATGATAATAAGTATTTCTCAAAACCTTAACAACAAACGACTGTGAATTTATTGGAATGGCAAATTTTTTATTTTCCTAAATAATTATTAAATTTAAAAAATTAAGATTGCTAGGTTTCTTATGAAAGGCCTCACATAATATTATTTCTAAACAACAAATAATACTAGTTTATTACCTGAATCATAGTAGTTTGCTGATTGTTAAGGGTTCTCAGCTTCCGTTCGAAGAAATGTAACGGTTTATCAGCATCCTTGTTATGTTTAGTTGAGAGGTGACGTATAAGCTTTGATGGCTTCATACTCTCACGTGATAATACTTCACCGCAAATTACACATTGAGGTTTATTATTCATGACAGTAAAACCATATTTCAAATAATTGTCGTCATAAAGTCTATTTTTTTTCTGTTTTGACTCGCTTCCGCTAATGCCACTTGTACTAGACGTGGGGGGCTGCGCAGATCTTTTTAGAAACTTCTCCATTACGAACGTACACGCTGGTGTACTATGACAACTGACAAACGACTCTTCCTATGCGGCCGCTGACCATTGACCTTCAACCAACCTGCGCGCGCACTTCCCCCTCCCCACCCAACAGCGCCAAATACGTCTTATTTGAAATCACTGATATAATTTTATTACGTACAGGGGGTCGCCAGAATTTTTTTTACTTGCAAAGGGGTCGCATATTCAAGAAGGTTGAAAAACACTGGTCTAAAGTGTCACTCTCATATTAGACTGGCCTGTTAAAGACGGGAAGATCGGTGTTTGAATCCTGGTCAGGATCTACTGAGGGTGTTTTTTTTTACCTAAATGATTTTCCACACCACTCTCACACAATATGGGTAAGTTACCTCTAAAATGCTTCCTTCCTCATCCCTACCCAAGTAGAGTAAATATCATGTATGCGCATAACCTGAACAAGTACGAATAATAAGACACGATTAATAAAAAAAAACTTTACCGTTAGGCTATGCCAAGTCTTTGGTAAAATATACATTTATAGACTTGCCTCATATCATATTCCTTTTTGTATAATGTAGCCCGGTACATGCTCTGTATCCTTAAGGTCTGTCGTCTCTAACAAGAGATCAACACTACAGTCTCAATACATGAGTCTGTAGTTTATAGCACTTTCTATAGGTTGTACCAAGTTTAATTTTCTTGAGGACTGTATCTACAAATGGCTACAGAGTGCTGATTACAGACAAACAAATGAGCATTGGATATGCGAATCAAAACTAAACGGTCACCATTTTCTTTTATTTACCTTTTTATAAGCAATTCATAGAAAACTTTCTCTGTTTAGAGCTATCTCTATTTTAACTAGAAACTTTAAACAAAAAATAAAATTATGATAATTTTAGTTGTGTTTAGATAATTTTATGAAATAGTTTTATCTCAACGAATTTGATTCCACAAAGTATTCTACTTTCCAATTGGTTGACAGACATGATATTACCTGATTAAGAACATGGTGAGTGTGCACAAAATTGAAATTTAGACGGTTTAAGGACTATAAGGATATTTTATCATTTATTATTTAAAAGGATATTAAGTTTATGGAGTATGTAGATGAGGCTTAAATATTACTTCTGTACATCCTATTGTATGTATTTACTAATCAAATTTAACTATTGCTAGCTTGTTATTCACATTTTCACATGTTATTAAATTCAAATTTCTGCTAATTTAGAAAAATAAAATATAAAATCTTATGTTCTTAGGTAATGTATTGTAGTGAAAGTTGCCGCAAAGCATCGTGGGAGAAGAATCATTGTGTGGATTGCACTTTGTTGCCATACATACATAAACAAGACTCAAACACCATCGAGATGCTGGCAGTACGAATAATCATCACGGCATCGAGAGAATACGAATCTCCTGAAGAGTTTTATCGACAAGTCAAGTCTTGGAAAGCGGGTGATTCCACCACAGAGAGCACTTTCGATGGAAATGGCCAATACGTTTCTCAAGATTATAAGAACATTTACAACATAGTGACAAACACAGAAAAGAGGTCGGTGGCGGACCTGTTCAAAAGAGCAGTCACAGCTGCTCGTATACTTCAGTGCTTTGAAAATAAATCAAACTTCTTTACATCGTTCTCTTCAAATGAGTTGCTACCTTCTGATTTCAAGTTATTCATCGGAGGATTACTGTTGAGACATCTTCAGAACTTGCCTTGCAACGCCCATGAAGTTTCTGAATCGTTGCGGTGTGAGAATGACGGTGATGTGTTAAAATGTGTAGAGATTGGAGCTGCGGCGTACGCTACCATGAGTCTTGTGAACCACTCGTGCGACCCCAATGTGGTTAGACACAGTTACAGGGACACAGTAGTCTTGAGAGCCATACGACTAATCAAGAAAGGCGAACAGGTTTGTTGTGAAAACTTTATTTCATCTAAGAATTAAACATATTTATTAGAATATAGACCGATTTGGTGACCGCATGGTCTAAGATGTCACTCTCGAAGTAGACTGAATTGAAGATGATGGATTGAAGTTTGAATCCTGGTTGGGTGTACTGAAGGTTGTTTTCCTAAATGGTTTTTCACTCTTCTTTTACAGAAATATGGGATCACAAAGATATAGAAAATTAGTAATAAGAATTTAATATTCGCCTTTTTGTGAGGACACATTTTTTGTTAATGTAGTTTTCTTCATTTAGTCTTGTAGGAATTATTCTAAAAAAACCAACTTGTAATATTCAATTTATTGAAAGTTGGGATTTTAATAGCCAATGAAAAGTTACTTCAAAAAAGTCATTTTTATATCCATCTACCTGACTATGACAAGTGAAATCACTTTACAAAGGGACAGAACATATTTTCCTAGCAGATAAGCACACAACCATGTTTTAGTAACTTTTCATGTGTCAGAAAAGCCAAAGCTATTGGGAACAAATGTTTGGTATTTGAGCTAAAATATACCACACAAAAACTACATGAGAGGCGTCCTGTCCTTCACTTTAGCCCAGTCATTTGTCTGACTTTACTTAAGGTGCTAGGTTCAATTCTTGGTGAATGTCAACTTGTGAAATTAGCTAATTTTAAATTTTGCTGTCTAGCAAATTTATAGATTGGGATCTGTTAGTAATGCTTCTTCCTAGAGTTAATTTAAAATAAGCCACTAATAGCCTGCAAATTTATACTTTATGTAAATAATAAAAAATATAATCTTATTTCAAATTAAAATGGAAAACGGTTGCAGGAACATCTTTCATTGTGGCTTATATTAGGTAGTTCTCTCCCTTCTGTCTTCCGCAGTAATATTTTATTCCAATGTTATGTATTTCAACCTGTGGGCATTTATATATTACACTTTAAAATTAAGGTTTACACAATCTTACATTTTTCTATTTGTGTATTTAAAAGGTATTGGACAACTACGGCTATCACTATGCATTGCATGAGAAAGAAGAAAGACAATCGCACCTGAAAGATCAGTATTACTTCACATGTGATTGCGAAGCTTGCCATGATGATTGGCCAACATATTTCAACTTGAATTCTGATAAACCTACCTACAAGTGTCAGACATGTGATTTTAGCCTACCTGCACTGTTGGTAGGCGAAGATGTGATTTGCGAGCACTGCAAATGTTCAAATAATATCAAGGAAATACTCACTCTACTAAACGAGTCTTCCAAAGATTATGATCGACATCTGATATCTGTATTATCAGGTAGCCATGACAACGCTGTCGTTCAGCAAATGATTGAACACTTGGAAAAATTAGATCAGTACATAAAGAGGCCTTGGCAGGAATATAACAACTGCCAGGAGGCTATTAAACAATGTTACATGAAACTCGGCAACTACTATGAAAGTAAATTAGGTGTATGAATTTTAATACATACATTTTGCTTGGACACAATTGTATTTTAAAAGGATGTTGACCATAAGCTACTATTTTAGGTGGCCTTAAAACTAATAAGTAATCTAGTCATTTAAATATATATTCTACCCTCGGTCTCTCATTTGCTTGAATTGTGTCGAAACATAATTTAAATACCCTAGAGTTGAGACGAATTCACTTGTTTAAGAATTCAAATTGTTGATGTGGAAAATAGAAATCCTAGCTAAATGTTAACATCTTTTGCTATAATATATTTATTATAACATTCATACATTCATTTAATTGCTAAATTAATGGTCTGGGGTCGCGGGGTGTAAATTTTCCTATTATGTTGAGCTAAACCACCTAGAAGCAGCATAGGAGCTCTTAAACCTATTTCAATTCAAAATTTTAAATAGATACATTAGGGATCTGCACGGCGAGGAAAAAAATCTCGAAACTTAAAAATGAATCTCAGAAAATTTGAGAAATTTGAAAAAAAAATGGAAATGCAAATGATTGCCTTAAGAAATTTACAAACCAAACAGAGACTTTATTAATTCTAATAATACCCTACAGACACGAAAATGGGCAGAACTTTTAACCCCAAAACAGCCTTCATTAAGAATAGTTTTGGTTATAAATGTTGTTTTTAAGTATCAAACTTTCACCTAAGCTGTAACACTACACAATTAAATGATAAATGGCATACATTGCAGCTATCACTATTTTATTAATTGCATTTAAAATGTGTATGAGCTATATATAAATGTTTGACTAAACTATAAGATAATTCAAAGCAGTCTTCAACTGAAGTTTTCTAGTCTTGTGTCTGAATATTTTTTCATATTATCGTCTCAAATCGAAAAAGTGGTTCTTGCACACTCCTTATATAAATGTATATTTTTTTCATTCTGATATTATTTTGAATCCTAAAATCTCTTATTCCTTTAGGATTCGAGAATCCCATCCCTAATACTATTAACAAATGAGGGTTTTATTCTACACTCCGTTTTTATCGAAAAATGGTGTTAATATAGTAAAAACAATTACTGCATCTGTAAACTATAAAATATTTACTTATTTCTTGATTTTAAATATATTTGATTAAAACGTTTAACATTTAAGAACAAAATTATTTGTTCTTTGGCCAGCCTTGCCATCTGTGCTGACTCATCATCACCATTTGTTTACAGCCTGTGGCTGGGTCAATTTAGTAAAAAGCCTCCATCTTCCACCATTCTCCATCCTTTAATCACATCCATTCTTCTCCTCTCATTGGCTTACTTTTTTATCTGCTTCTCCCCTCTCTTTATCAATCTCCCTTGCATTATTTTTCCTGCATACTTCATCTACATCATTTTCTTTGGCATTCTCTCCTTTTCCAACCTCATTTCATGACCCTGTTATTTCACCCTTGCTTCCTCTACTATCTCATGTACTCCCTGTACCCCCACTCTTTCCCGTATAACTTATTTTCTGATCCTTTTCTCCCTGTGACAGCTAACATTCTCCTCACAAACTTCATTCCCATGTTGAAAATGGGATTTTTATGAGATTATGCATTTTTCATTCAAACGACAAAGCCTCAATATAATTATTTAATAACAGTCTACTGAATCGAAATGTCTACACCATTTCCCTTTTTTTTTTCTACACTACTTACACTAAATTCTAAAACATTGATAAACGGTATATTATGTATGTGATTTAAAACAACTCAATAAAATTCAAGTTGCAATTACAAAGATAAACTAATCTACACTTAAGTAAACCTTTGAAACCCACTCTATATGATCAGAATGTACCTAACTCTCATAAGTCGGGGATAGCTGGATTACTGGCCGCCTTCTGTAACTAAGATGAACAGTTGGGCGCGCATTACCCTCCTAGCTCCCCGCAGGACAGATTCTCCGGGTGCGTTAGGCAGGAAAGGCATCAGCTTATCATACCAAAAAGAACTGACACATTCGCTTTGCATGCTTGCCAAAATTTCAGTACACTATGGTAGATTACCATTAAATTTTCCATTTGACATAGGTTTTATGTAAAGGGATGTTTTCCATCCTTTTCAAAACCTTGGTCCCATATTGAAGTCATTTGTCATTATTTATTAAATTCATAGTCAACTTGAATATAAAGCGAATGGCATTTAATTAACATATACATACAACTAAATAAAACTATTAAGATGTTTACAAACAACTTTGTAAGGTTTCGGGTGAATGCCACAAGAATACATCTTCCAGCAACAAAAGTCAAAGCAATCCGTGGAGCCCTGTTTCCTCAAAATGAAGGGGACCCTCAAGCATTGCTAGGACTCATTACCTCCAATGAACAGTTTATGCCATACATCTTGGAGCCAATCCACTGGCTGATGGACAATCAGGCCCATTGGCAGTGGAGAGCAAAACACAAGGATGCTCTCCAGGCAGTGAAGTACCTCCTGACAAGCAACAAGGCACTAGTCCACTATGACCCCAACCGACGAGTTATTGTGTCATGTGATGCATCCTCATTTGGATCAGGCACCAGTCACATTTTCTCCTGTACCCTTTCCATAGCAAAAAAGCAACTATGCTCAAATTCATTAGGAAGCATTAGCAATTAATTGTGTATAGTATACATTTCAACCTTGTTTACAGATCATCTACCCTTGATAGGTATTTTTCTGACCAAATCGGCTCACTCCATCAGTGTTGCCGTCGAGGATGCTAAGGTGGCTACTAGTTAGGGAGGTATTCTAT
Organism: Timema douglasi; assembly: GCA_901482245.1. Classification (NCBI taxonomy): domain Eukaryota; kingdom Metazoa; phylum Arthropoda; class Insecta; order Phasmatodea; family Timematidae; genus Timema; species Timema douglasi. The sequence continues at coordinate 79,444 of CABEEJ010002004.1, forward strand.
TTTGAGCTATATCATCCTGGCAAGAAGAATGGCAACGATGACTAATAAAGCGGCTTATCGTTGCCCTCTTTGAGGATAGCGTGGTTCGATCCATCCCCTGTATTTTTTATTGCAAGGTGATTTACAAAAACTGATAGAGGAGGTATTGGATCAGACCAAAGAAGACAAGGTGTTGGAGAAGGGTATGAACTGGACCCTGCACGGTTGACACACAAGCCAAACCTAAGTAGGCACCGTATTGCAACTGGCGCGATCAACTATTGATGATGAGAGGCACACACTATAGCCAAATAATAATTAATTGGAATTTATTTTGTATTTCTATTGCATGTTGATTATATGTCAATAATATTATGAAATATCCTAAAATCAAATTAATACTAGTTTTATATTAAAATCCTACTGGCTAAATGTTAAATACTTTTTGTATTAATATTAAAGTGATATAAACTTAACATTTAAAGTTTCTTATTAGTCCAATAAATAAATTATTATATATAATACATTTCTATATATATAAGTAAATATATATACTTATTATATAAAATCAATTTTTTTAAAATATTTTTACCTAACTTACAGAATCAGAAGGGCTGGTCGATAGTGCTGTAGCTTTGTGACAAAGTATACAACTAGGTTTCACCTTATATTATTTGATTGGTAGGATACCTCCTATTTAGAAACTGTGCTATATCACGTGGTATGGGATTCATTCTGTTTGAATTTCTATTACTAGTTTGGCCGCAGTAGCTCTGTAATCGCGTGAGAACTGAAAAAGCATATCAGATCTTAGTGAACCGATTGTACGTTTTTCAGTTGTTTCAAAACGACAAGTGCTTAATTTTATTAAGTGAAATTCGTGTAATAGTTGCGTTTGTGAAGTGTTACTTTTAATATATTTTTAAGTTTATCACCATGGCAGATGATTCAATTCAAAATGGAACAACAAATGGAGATGTTCCTGAAATCGAACTAATTATTAAGGTAAGTGATAAAAATATTCAAGGCACTTCTGCGAGTTGAGTCTTTTCAACGCGCTAAAATGGCAGATAGCCGCATTAGGTCCGCCCATTTGAGTTATTGTTAGTGAAACTGGCAATAACTCTTTCACGGCGATCTTTATTTACTCCTAAATGTTTTATATGTGACCTATTACTATTACTGTGTTTGGAATTTTATGGAAGAAGAGGTTATGTAGGTGTGTGAAGGAATACTTTCAAAGCTTCCTACTTGGTTGAGAACCATTTGGTCGGCTAAATGCATCACTTCTTCGTTCTAGATAATTTTGTTGATTTTCTTATTAGGTGTAATAATATGCGTTATGTTGGGACAGGATAAAACCTCAGATTTATGTATTTTTTAATCTCAAAAACTTAAAAATGTATTTCCACTTTAAAATATACTCGTTTATACCTATTATAAAGTTGTATAAACTTGGCATTAAGACAAAATCATTTTATTTCACGTTTACTGCAAATATATTTTCCAGCTATAGCCTTTAAAACTCAACCTCATTCGAATTATCATTTATCCTCCAGCACCTTATCTTACAAAGGGATCTTCTGTATTCAAACTTCCCAACTATAATTTTGTGTGCACGCCTTTTTTTTTTTTGCTACCAACTTTTAATTCCTAATTTTATACAGCCTACTATACCATATTTCTATAATTTGGATATCCTTTACTCAAAAGGCTAGCCAAGTTCAGTGGAAGATTAAAATAAGTTAACTAAAGTCAAGAGATTTTTGTGAAAACACCCTAAGGCCTATAGTAATGTACCAACGGTTAACCAGTATATTAGTTGAAGTTATAGTTTATAAGTCTGATCAAAGTCCATCTTTTTAATCCATAAGCAATAAGAGAGAGGGACAGATACATATTGTATGAACAAATCTGTAAGTTTTCCCCCCTTGCATTAGAAAAAAAGGTCCTTTACGGCTATCTAAATTAGATATTTTTTTAAGTCACTATATTTATCTTGCAAAAATTATAGCTGCCTAAGGTTTTCCACCCTCCCTCCACGCAAATGCGGGTTCACTTCCTCTAATTCAACCTTCCCATTTCCTAATCCATCAGCGTAATTAGTACTTAAAGCGTATAACCCGAACGGGTAGTAAGACGCGGTGCTAAATATAAATATAGCTGCCTAGCATAATGACCTCACTATGCAAAGTTGGGGCTCGAACGGAGGGAGCTACCTGGAAATTATTATTATTGATGTAAGTTTTAGCCTCTTTTTATATTCTTCTTCAATACCTAGAGGTTAATAGCTTGTCAGGATAAAAAAAAACTTTTTAACCAATTAGGTTTTAAAACCACATAAAATTGACGTATAAGAAAAATTTAATAAAACGAAAAAATTGTTGACATCTTTTGGGAGACTTCACTGTAGGTAGGAGAGCCCCTCCCCCCACACACTGAAAACACCACCACCAGCACACAAAAAAACTTGCCCAGAAAAATAAATGTGTGTAGGCTAAGGACCATGTGAAACGTCCTTTTGCATATCACTGCAGCATATGAAACTACCTAGATGTGGAGTTGAAATGCAGCAGAAAACATCTTTTAGGATATGTTTAAAAAGCGTGAAGCATTTAACATTGACAAAAGTTACAATATTTATGTTACAGAACTAAGTTATCAAAGATGATAGCTTTGTAAAACTTAGCAATCGGGTTGTACACCTACGTACTGATTACACTAATGTGTTCAGGATTAGGAAGGTTGAATATAGAGTAAGTGTAACCTATATGCATGGAAGGAGAGTGGAAAACCATTTAGGTAAAAAAATGCGCTAGATGCAACCTGGATTTGAACCCCAATCTTATTGTAATCAGCAGGCCAGTCATGTGAAGATTCGTTCCGGTTACATGATAAATTATAATTTGGTTTTTCGCAGATAAAATCCATGGTGAAGGCACATCCATTCAGTTTGTTAAACAGCTGGCAATATTTATTTGTAATTGTGTTGTATGCGCTTACAAAAAGTAATGTCTTCTGTTTTATTATTATATTTCCCCGTGTTTAACTAATCTGCCAAGTTATACTCATACATGTCAAATTACACTTCCTAATGTGGTAGGAATAATAAGGTTAGAATTTAGATGAAATGTATCTGTATTTGTGTGGAGGGAGAGTGCGACATTATTTTTGAATAAAACACCTTCGATACAGTTAATTGTTTTGACAGTTCAGCCTATTGTGAGGGGGACGCCTAAGAACATATGACCACTGATAATGAATTTCTATGAACTATTATTTATTTGTTATATTTAACGAGCACTTTGTGAACCAACTGTGCTCATAACTTACAAACTAACTTTATCCTATAGCAGCTACAACACCCAATAGACCCTAGAATAGACATGTACGCAGATCCTACCATAGATATCCATTATAAGTATGAAAATAAATATTTTACTTGATTATACACGAGCTTATTAAAACTGTGTTGGTGTAATCATGGCGGACATTTTGTTCTGCAATAAATGAAATAGAGATAGAAAAGAAAAATTGTTGTTTACGGGTTATAATTTCAATAGTTCTTTACTGTATAGTTGACCTCAGTGGTCTTGGGGTAAAGCGCTCACTCGCCTCAAGACCCGATGTCCGTGGACTCAAACCCAGCCAGGGTCAACAGATTTTTCTTGAGTGAAAAAAAATATGTTGCACAACTTCCTTAGGGGAAGTAAAGCCTTTGGTCCCATGTCAATTGTGGCATGTAAAAGAACCCCTGAAGATGTGTGAAAATAACTTTTCAGGCAAAATTGGTAGGAACTTCCACTCTCGCTCATAGAAATTCTCGTGTGCCGATACAATCAGTCAGTTCAAAAAGTGCATGTTCAACACCTCAAATTAATTGAAAAAAATAAAATCTAAAGTGCTCTAACACATCACTCGCAATCTGGATTTTCAATTATGGGCAGCCCAAGTTTTGAATCCCGACCGGGTGTAGAGTTTTTTTCCCTTAAATGATTTTCCACTCTTATCACAGAAATGTGGGTATGGTACATTTGCTTTAAATAAACTATACCTTTATCATATCTACCCTACTACAAAATATCCAGATCCATAGAACGGGGGACGGGGGAGTTAGGGTGACTTTGCTGTTTACCAGGAATTTAAAGACAAGAACTACAATAAATAGCTTTGAGGGGTATCCACATTTCACTTTTTTTTTGTATGGTGGATCACCAAAAACATCAAGAAAAGGTTCAAATTTTCTATATGTTTCCAAACTAGGAGCTCTCAAAATAGCTTCTAGGACCATTCAAACATTCAATTCTAAAATATGTCCTAGGGTCAAGTTCCTGTAAAAAAAACCGTCCTCTTTGACTAGGACAGTTTTTTAACCTTTTTTATCCCCCCCCCCTCCCCCGCTACTTTCATAAATAAGGTCACTGATATTATACATAATATATTATTGTTTGACCTATCTATTCTACTTGTAGCTGAGCACACATTGCAAGACGTGGACTAATAATGACGTTCTGATAAAGACCTTAGACCTAGTGATATGAGAATGTAAACCAGGGGCCGACAATATTTTTGAGCCGTTATTGACTTTTTACATTTATCAAAGGTCCCGTGATCACCATTCGTTTCTCCACTCCACTTTTAATTTTTGTTTTTCTTTACATCTTGTATTTACCTTAAGCCTTAAATTCAATATTTTCTCCAATTACCATAGTAAAAGAAAAAGTACCTATATTAAATGCATTTATAAGCTCTTATTTTATTTATTTATTCATGTTTATTTGATGTTAGTAATTAAGGGCAGAGATCAAATACTTAAGTGCTAAACATTTGTTTTAACATTTATAAACTAACATAGCGCCTGGTCCATTCGAGTGGGAAATTTTACACTAAGCACTTCTTAAATAAAGGTATACTTAGTGGCATGGCTTCTTTGGTGCTGACTGACAGCTCACAGCTGACTTCTGACTGTCAACATTTAGGTATATACAGTAGCCCCTTGGCATCTTTGGTGCTGACTGACAGCTCGCAGCTGACTTTTGACAGTCAACATTTAGGTATACACCCAAATTTTGACTGTCAGAAGTGACAGCTGCTAAACACATGTTTTTGCAGATCATATGGTTAGGGCTACTGTATATACCTAAATGTTGACTGTCAGAAGTCAGTTGTGAGCTGTCAGTCAGCACCAAAGAAGCCATGGGGCTACTGTAGCAGAGGAGTAGAGTTTCAGGAGGGGGCATTCACTGTCTCTTGAAATCAATTTTTCCCCCTTGGAACAAATTGCGCCCCCCCCCTCTTTTTTATTTCCTCACTGATACAATAATTATTATTAAAATCAAACTTTAGGTTCTTAAGGTATCAAATTAAAATTTTAAAAAAGGGGCTAGGACCGCTCCAAATAATATCTTCTAGAGACATTACAGTCTCAAAAAGTTTTTCTGACATAGGATTTCTTCTAATAGATTCTAGAAAATAATATTGTCTACACAAATTCCATGTGAGGAACATTCCAATAGCTTAAAGGCATACAATTATCAAAGGTTTGCTGGGAGAGGGCCTCCAAGAGCTCTTTAGGAGGGGATCAATTCCCAGAAAATCCCTTTTTTGCCAATCGCCCCCCGCCGGGTAAGGATGCCAAGGCGAGACCGAGAAAACATCTAACAAGAGAACGTTGCAATCTGACAGCGGCATCATCTGCTTCATCCTTGGCCCATATCAGCGTCAGAAAGAAAGTCAACGGGCTAGAACAGGTTTTGTTGTGTGTGTTTTGTTTTTACTGCGGCGGGGACTGCCCGGGATGATGGGTGGCGTTATGGTGCATAGCTGCGGTTGTAATGGAGACAAAGGCGGGGTTGCCACGCTCCTGGGGTGCCGGGGTAAAAACCGGGAAAACAAAAGTAACTTTTCAAAATCTAAAAATTGGAATATTTGTAAATTATTGGGGACATTTAACTGAAAGCTTAAAGTAAACTAGTGGGTCTTTGGATATCTGAAAAAGTGAACTGGAGAATTTAACACGCTGATTCAAACATGTCTTACTACCCCTTAAACAAGGGTTGTTAAGTGACAGAAGAAGTATTTCCCCATCAAGTTTTAAAGATAAGTTAGATGACTTAACACGTGTCAGTTTGATGAAAAATGAAATTTTATTTTATATGGTAATTAATACTCTAATGAGGTAAAAGAATGAAGGAATCATTTTTGAGGTAATCTAACCGCATTCGCTTGGAAAGAAAGCGGGAAACCATTTAGGCAAAACCAACCTACCGGCATCGAACCCCGATCTCCCCGTCTTCGCCAATCTAGTCCAACACGAGAGTAGCACGTTGGGCCGCCGAAGCGGGTTTAAAATTGTTAATGGAGTAATTAAATTGTCCCCGGCGTGGGCGCACTTGTTATGGCTCAGTGTGCAACCAACCGCCTTCGAGAGACTGACTTATAAATCACGTGAACGGCTCTAAATATGGAAGCTAGTCCTACACCACTACTTTCTCTAATTTCGAGAACGATGGAACGCAGCTTGTTGGCTACCATTCGGCCAGTTATTTATTAATGATTAATCTCTCGTCTTCATTTTGATAAGATTAAATTTAAATCGTCACACTATTTGGCTATTTAATTGATTGCCAAGCTATTCCTTTCCCTGGGGTAACACTTGCTCTCTCTTTGGCAGTGCCACACCCAGAGGGGAAGGTCAAATGGGGCATTTACCCCCTCCCCATTTTCCCTAGACACGCACACAATAAACACGTAAAGTTATAGAACTAAAATATAAAGCACGTGAGATTGTTGAATATATAGGCTACATTTCAAGACAAAGCTTGCTCCAACGGCGAATTGTTAGACACTAAAATATAAAGCACGTGAGATTGTTGAATATATAGGCTACATTTAACGGCGAATTGTTAGACACTAAAAGTTTCCCTAAGATATCAAATTAGGAACATACATACAGTGGTGTGGAGATCTTTGAAGGCTTCAATCCCCCTTCCCCAAACTTTTTTTCTAGCACCGCGTCTTTTCGTTCGAGTATCAAGTATTAAATACGCGAATTGTTTTAGGGTTAGAGAGGATATAATTACAGGGATTGTACCATCATTTGAGTAGAGGGAAAGTGGAAAACTGTTTTGGAAAAACCAGCCCTAAGCACACCCGACCTAGATTCGAACCTAGATATTTGTCATCGGCAGTCTAGTCTAATGTGAGAGTAGCACTTTAGACCATGCGGCTACCGAAGCGAGTTTTCCAATACTTTATACTATTTTTTGTATTAGTACTACCATATTTAAAATCATAATACACAATAAAAGCTCAACCCACTTCGTTGTGTGCATGGTCTAGCGCGCTACCTCAGTGTAAGACTAGACTGCCGATGACGGAGAGATAGGGAATATACTAAAGTCGCCGAGCAATAGACGCATACACCATAAATAGTAGCAAATCGTGGGTCGTGTACTCTAAATATCAGCCCAAAGTTGGGCATGGGAGGGCATACTCCATAAGGTATACCCAATTTTCAAACCTTTATCGGGGAGGCTACGATGTGGGGGGAGCAAGTCGCTAAAAAAACTTTTTTCCCCCTTGCTTGGCTCCCCATACACTAAAAAGATCCCACCGCCATTGATTGGTTTATTTAATGTTCTTGCAACCGGTATGCAATATGCATGAGTCTAATTTCCTTACGAATGTACATATGTGTCTAGGTCTTCCCATTGGGTTTGCCAGTCAATACCCTGAACACTGTTCTAGATTCTTTCCTTCGTAGCTCATCATAAAGTGGTAACCTCCTCCGCTCTCGATCAATTCGGGCCGTAGAAGAAAATGTTTCAAGTTTCTAAAAGGCCTGGGTGACCAGGTGGTCTAGGGGTAAGGTGTCTGACTTCTATGCTGTAGGTCCGGGGTTCAATCCCCGGTCCCGACACAGATTTATCTGATTGCCAAACCCTTCCTTCACCTCTTACAAGAAGTGTATTAATCACAACTTGTGAATGTGAGGAATGCCAGGCCTCCACCGTGGTTCGGATTCCACGTTAAACTGTAGGTCCTCCATCTCATCTCACAATCACTCTACCATTACACATTAGCGTAAGTGCGTATAACCCGAATAGTCTAAAAGGCCTTTCCTTTAAAAATTAGACTGTACTGGCCTGACCCCTGACTGAAGCCATTAATGTTGGCGACCCCTGAGTTACGCAATGCGAGGATAGACGGACGCGCGCACTTATCACAGGTTTGTTTGAAAGGTCTTGTAGCCGACACTATGAATTATGATCTCATGTCTAGGAGGGGATTTTATATTAATTAATTAAAGCATCGCGTCTTACTACCCGTTCGGGTTATGCGCACTTACGCTAATGTGCAATGGTAGGGTGAGTGCGAGATGAAATGGAAGACCTACAGTTTAACGTGGGATCCGAACCATGGTGGAGGCCCCCCCACATTCACAAGTTGTGATTAATTCACGTCTTTTCAGATTTTATATTAAAAGAGAACGCACTATCTTTGCTAACTGTACAATATGGATACTAATAGTGCTATAGTTTCAGTACCTGTACACACTAATATTGGAATATTTCATAAAAGTGTTATCTTTGGGCTTTGCTACAAGGCAACAAAAATGATGCGCTAATAAACTATATATATATTATAAAAATAGATTGATAAATATTTTGGTCCCAAAAGCTAGTATTGCCACTCATCTACTAAGCGTCTGTTTTTTTTATGCATACTGTACGTATAATTTTAGAAACTTAGTATCCTGCCGGACAAAATATAAACCATTTCAGGTCCATGTACCGAAGATTTGGCAACACTGGTACAAACTCTCTCAGGCGGTTCACCGTTGTAGTGACAGTACATACAGCCTGATTTTTGTTGGAACAACTGTTCAGAACATTCAATATCTCTTTGCGGCCAACACTGATAACATATCACTAAACTTTTAGTGTTATTTTATAGTTATAATATCTTGGGACGAGGGCGAAATCACTTTAGAGGGATAGTGTACCCACATTTGCGGGGAAGGAAACCTTTTAGGAAAAAAATCACCCTTATTAAATCCAAACGGGATTCGAACCCTGATCTCATCAGCAGATCGTTCTAACACGAAAGTTACGCCTTAGAACAGGTCGATCTCGCAGCCATTTTCAGTCTATCGCATCGTGACGAAAAGGCAATATACCTTGCACTATTCCACTATGGTACAGCTATACCCCGATTTTGGTTGGAAGAACAGTAGAGAAAACACAAAACATATTTCTTTGCGGCCAACATCGACAGTATTTCTTTATTTTATAGGTATTGATAATATCTACCAAATGTGATAGCTTCTAATAACATGACTTCATGTATGAATATATTACAATGGTTTTAGTAACTAACTTCTACTGTTCTTCCTATCAAAATCATACTATAGCTTACAAGATAAAGCCATAGTGTAGTCCGTCAAGGTAAAGTCTATTCGGCGTAGGAATTGTTTTCTGAAAGGCCTTTTCCCATACCAGAAATCTATTATATATTAGGCTATTGGTAAGAAAAAAAGTCCTTTCAGAGTGAATGAAATGTATATTTTATTTATTTTATGAATGTTCCAAAAAGACAAGGGCATAAGTATTGAAAGAAATATTGAATTTAATTAATAAATCTAAGATGTACCGGTATAGAAAAAAAAACTAAAAGTGGAGTGAAGAAACGAAAAGTTATCACAGGACCTATGATAAACATAAAAGTCGATTTGCGCCCAAAATTTTGGCTTACCCATGCCTTAGAGACCATTCGGCCACTGAAGCGGAACCCTTTTTGGTTGTATGTTCTTTTGTTTCTTGCTTTATTTTTCTACTATAATTTAATATTCCATGGTTCCCCTTCTCACGTGGAAATGGGTGCAGGAGGGGGGGGGGGCTATATGTCTGATTTGAGTGTGTATTAACTCTTATCGACCCGTTTCGGCCGGAATGTGCTGTGGGACGGGATTTTATATATTTCCCCGGCCTTGTTTATCCAAAGGCTGTGCAGCCCGTCAGGGCACCCCATTCTGGATCAGCTGACGATCTAGGTCCCCCCGGGGCTGGTCTTTTCTCGAGAATAATATTTGTAAGCATATATCTCTTTTTCATGATTTCCGATTAATAAAATGAAGATTTTTGTCTGTCATGAGCATTGCGCGATATTTACCGCACGCGGAGGGTTTGTAATTTTAAAATTAACTGTCTATTTTGCACATACATGTTTACCTCAAAGTTGGAATTTTAAAATTTCTACTAGATTTTTTATAATAGACCCGCCTCGGTGGCGTAGTTGACTAACGCGCTAGTCATGTTGAGCTAGACCACCGAAGACGGGGAGATCAAGGTTCGAATCTAGGTCGGGTGAACTGGGTGCAAGGGGGTTTTGCTTCTTAAATTGTTTACTCTCTACCTTCACGCAAATGTGGGTTCACTTTCTCTAAATTCACCCTTCCCATTTCTTAAACCATTAGCATAATTAGTACTTAACGAATGGGTTGTAAGATCCAGTGCTATAATTTTTAAAAGATTATAAAAAAACTAGGTCCGAAGAAATAAAATGTTTGACGCAAAGAAAAGCTTTACCTGGGTTTACCACGCACAGGTACTTTGGCTAGAGTTCAATAAATTATTTCTGATAACAAAACATAATCTTCCACCATACGTCTTAATTATTAACCGATATGATCTGAAAATATCGAACTACACTGATCGATTGGATACATTACACGATCACCTTGCGGCGCTCCAATACACGCGTGGTAAGGGGACGGCAAGACTGGAGCGCGCGCTCGAGCCGGTACAGTCTAGTTTACAGGCGCTAGGCAATATTATTGTATGTATGTATCATATCTAGATTAGCTTCAACAAGTCAGGCGAATAGCTCCTCTACTTAACATGACTCTCTCTCTCTCTCTCTCTCTCTCTCTCTCTCTCTCTCTCACACACACACACACACACACACACACACACACACACACTCAAACAATTTTTTTTTAAACACGAGAATAACAAAACACATTAGTGTCTTTCCCATCATCAACTGTTGAAATAAAAAGACATGTTTATAAATTAAGTGCAATTTTGTGATACTGAAGAAATATTTGAAAACTAAACTATAGTGAAATATTTATGTGAAGAGTTAAGTTTTACAAATGAAACTAGAAAATTATCTTGTAATAAATGTTGGTTTTCCACCTTAATGGCGGCATATATCCTTCATAATTCCTAAAACCACTATTTACTCCCCTTACATACATCCCCCCACTGTACATCAGTTAGTGTAGCTCTTCAAATGGAGCCCGGCCTCTGTATTAGGGAACTTTATCTATTCTATTTATTTATTTACACTATTTATCCCAATTCCTGGGGTGTAGCTTGGGACCTAGATCTACATCTATAATTAACATTACATCTTTTATCTATGTTCTTTTTTTTTTAAATACAATAATAAAGTTTAGAATAAGCACCTAAATCTAAAAGTCCTATTTGTCCTTCTTTCCTATACCTAACCTACTAGTTGGTCCGCCCCGGGTGTATTACGCCCCCGGTACCCTGCCCCACTGGGTGTCCCACCTTACTCTGGACCTTATAGTCCCCAGATCAGGGAGAGCCCCAGCGGGGGGCCACCTGGGGAGGCGCCCTACCGGAGATTTCACTCCACTTACTACTCACAATATCACCCCCTATGGACGATCTCTAGATAGCAGAGTGGTCAGACAAAAGATCCGCGTTCGATCCCCATATCTAGGTGTAATGTTTCAATTTATTCGAAACCATTCAGCCCAAGGCCGTTGCAGAGTGCACCACTGCAACTCGGGTGTAGGCCACACAATGGTAACCAAGACCCGGTCTAACGTCAGCATTACTTCTGTAATAATTGGTTTTAAAAATAAAGCTTTCATGACGACTTGTAATTACATTCTAAGGTTTCCTTCACGCTTAACAGTGTTGCCGCGCTTACATCTGCTGACGCTTGTGTCGTGAGCACCATCTACATTCTACGGCCCAATAGTATAGAGATGGCCTAATTCGAGAGGTAGAATAGTTATTATTATTATTATCACCACCGCGTCTTACTACCCGTTCGGGCTATACGCACTTACGCTAATGTGTAATGGTAGGGTGATTGTGAGATGAAATGGAGGACCACCTCCGGCACCCTGCCCCACTGGGTGTCCCACCGCACTCTGGATCTAATAGTCCCCAGATCGGTGAGAGCCCCTCTGGTGATAAATTAACAGCAAGGGGATTGGTTGGTGCGTTTTTCTTATAGACGCCGATAGTTTTTACGTGTACAGGCATTAGGTGCGTGGTGAATGCCGTGTTGTTTTTTAACTCTGGGTTCTCTACTGCCCGCCCAATTAACCTAAGATCCCAACCGCTTCCGACCATGAAATTAACGTTTGGAGATTCAAGAAGAGCCGGAACTCTTTGTTGGTTTTTGATGCGGTCTTTCTTTTGCTACGGCTACACAATGCCCTCCGCTTCTTCGCTGTTCTGCTCTCACACCGCGGCTTCTGTAGCTAGATGAGAAACAGGCTAGTTTATAATGTGCCTTCAACTCTTTCTCTGATTTTCTCTCACACCGCGGCTTCTGTAGCCAGATGAGAAACGGGCTAGTTTATAATGTGCCTTCATCTCTTTCTCTGATTTGCTCTCACACCGCGGCTTCTGTAGCCAGATGAAAAATGTGCTAGTTTATAATGTGCCTTCATCTCTTTCTCTGATCTTCTCTCACACCGCGGCTTCTGTAGCTGGATGGGGAGCAGGCTGGCTTATAACGCCCTCATCAACGCTTGTTGGCTGTATTGCTCTCACACCGCGGTCTCTGCAGCCTGAAAAGTACAGGGGATCTTGGTTAAGTATATATAGTAATAGTAGTAGACGAGACACAACACGTGTGTGATGATGTCAGCATCTTTTTTTATGGTCGAGCACATGTCTGTTTGTTGGTTGAGCTGCTGCTTTATTTCAGGAACTACCGTGGCCTCCTGTTTTATGGGCCGAGTTGTCTCGGGTTACCTTTATTTCTCAACCAGGGGGAGAAAAATAAGAGTTTATATCTTTAATTGTTTAATTGTTATTATGAAGCTGCGAGTGATTTGATGATGGTCACGTGTCTCTGAACAGGGGAAAACAATACTTAACCTGAATCGTTGAATGCCAGGTCTACAATCCATTCTAAATGGGAAGAGGCTTTTTTGAAAGTCAATACTATTATTATTATTAGCACCGCGTCTTACTACCCATTCGGGTTATACGCACTTACGCTAATGTGTAATGGTAGGGTGATTGTGAAAATGAAATGGAGGACCTACAGTTTAACGTGGAATCCGAACCACGGTGGATGCCTGGCATTCCCCACTTTCACAAGATGTCTTGTTAGAGGTGAAGGAAGGGTTTGGCAATCAGATAAATCCGTGCCGGGACCTAGGATTGAACCCCGGCCGCCAGCACAGAAGTCTGACACCTTACCCCTAGACCGCCAGGTCACCGTGAAAGTCAATAAAATAATACATTTGTTATTTGTTATGTCATTTTTATTAGATGATATCAATAACTTAAACTAATATTAATAATGTAGTAGGCTAAAATGATATTTACCGCAAAAAAGTCTGTATTTTTTTAAAAGATATTTCATCTCATAATCATACTATAGTTTGGTTTGTCGCTGATAGGGAGGTAAAAGTTCGAATCACGGTCGGGTGCGCTGAAGGGTTTACTCCTCCCCCCCCCNTCCCCCCCCCCCCTCCTTTCTAAATGGTTTATCAGTCTTTTTCAGCGCTTGTGCGAATACATTTCCTCTGATTCAACCTTCCACTTCTTAAGGTAATTCGACCATTAAAATTTTATTGCACAATTTGAACGCGTGTATAATTATAAGCTATAAATACTGATTAAATGATTTCATAATTATAATTACATTTTGTTCAAAAAGTGTACGTTGAATAACGCAAATAAAAAGAGTTAAAAAAACTACTTTGCCTTAACAATGGCGCGCAAAAGAGTAAGTCTGACCCCTTATAACTCGTGAACTGTAATGAAATGAAATCATAGAGCAACTATAAAGCTTATAGCTATAAAATTGTGCAATAACATTTTGATAATCGAACGACCTTAATCCTTTGCTGGCAGGAACTTACCTAAGATTCACGTCTCTCTGTTCGGGGGATGAATCTATCCTAATGCTATGCCATAGATTGTTCACTAGGTTGTATAGTCTGATGGACTTAAGAAATAACCTCGTCTACAAGTTCAAAACGTTACCAAATTTACGGCAAGGCTTCTTTTATGCAACCATCACTGGAGAAATAGTGTCAAGATTGACATTTTAAAAATCAAAATGCCTGCTAATGACGCGAGGATCGGAGTTCGAATCCTGGTTAGGTCTACTGAGTATGTTTTTTTCCAATTGGTTTCCCACTCACCTTCCATGCGAATACGGTAAGATTATTTCAAAAATACTTCTTTCCTCATCCCTACTCCATTAGAGTAATTCTGATGCGTATAACCTGAACAGATAGTAAGACGCGGTGATTTAAAAAAAATGAAAATATATTAAGGTAAATATAGTGCCTTTTTTTTGGTCAATGTTGGCTTCTTTACATTTTTTTTAACCCTCCTTAAAGGTCCATTCTATGACGTTAATACTTTTGAAAGTGCCCTCACCGCGGCCATATTGTATGCCATGGAACCGCGTAGCACTTGATCGTACCAGGTAACTTTCCTCGCTGTGCAAAAGGGGATGCGAACCAGTGGACCACTCGAGCGGAGCACTGGATCTACAAAAAAAAGTGTCGTCTTGGTTGTTTTTATCGTCGTGGACGGGATAGAGAGTGACACCCTTTTCTTGGTCGGGAGCGCTTTTATTTTGTATTATGTTCTGGACTATTTAATGTGTACAATCATCACTATGGAAAGGAAAGCCCAATCATCACTTATGATAAATTTATTAGTCCTGTCGTAATCACAAATTTCCATATTTTTACCGTGTTTATAATAATATTAATCGGGTTGCATTTTATGTGGGTTCATCAAAAGGTTTGCCCGGCTGCATATTCGTGGATTGAACCGAAAGTTTGACGTGCCTAATTTAGAGAAATGCAACAGTTGAAATTTAGTCGTATCACTCTAAGAATGATAGAGTACATAGACGACGAATCTAGTTAAAAGAAAATAGCACATCCCAAAAGTAAATTATGAAAGTTATTTTTAAGAATGTCCCGCCTTGGTGGCATAGGTAGCTAACGCGCTAGTTCCGTGTTGAGTTAGACTGCCGAGGATGGGGAGGTTGGGGTTCAAATGTCGGTCGGGTGAACCGAGTTTTTTTCCCTAAACCGTTTTCCATTCTCCCTCCACGCAAATGCGGGTTAACTTCCTCTAAATTCAACCTTCCCAATTCCTAACCTATTAACGTAATTAGTACCTAAGCGTATAACCGAAACTGGTAATAAGACGCGCTACTAAAAAAAAAGATGTTGTATAGCGAAAAAGCATTTTGTAAAATTTGTTTTAAAGTATTTGAAAACCATTAAAATTCTCATTTTTTTTTATTTAATGATATGATAATGCAAAAGTCTTACTAGCTGTTCAGGTTATACGCCTATGGATTAATTACACTAATGGTTTAGGGATTAGGAAGGCTTAATTGAGTGGAAATGCGCGTTGGGAGAGTGGAAAGCCATTTAAGGAAAACAACCCTCATTGCACCCGACCGGGATTGAACCCCGATATCCCCGTCTTTGGCAGTCTAGTCCAACACGAGATTAGCGCGTTAGTTCACATGGACACCGAATCGGCTAAGAGATTATTAATACTAGATAAAGAAAACATTTTTCAAGATTAAAATTTCGTTACTGATACTTATTGTTATCAATATATTCCATTCACCGTAGGAATTGACTTCTGAAAGGCCTTTTTCCCTACCATAAATCTACTATATAGTAGGATATTGGTAGGAAAAAAGACCTTTCAGAGAGTAATTCCTACCGTGAATGGAATATACTTTTCTTTCAATACCATATCCCTAGAGCCGAGCCACTTGTATAAACGGGGAAAACCACCCTCAGTAGAACCGGCTGGGATCCGAACCCCGACCTCCACCGTTACTGGAAAACCAGATTAGATGCGCCTGATATTTGGTCTGCGTGCTCACAGATGCTGGTGTCATCTTAATTAATCGTGCAGGTGTTTTTTTTCTAAAGGTTACAGGGAAAAGTTGTGCATGCTGGTACAATGTGACCTTTTGAGTTGCATAACAAGAACTCCAACTTGTGATGCGGACGTTCATCTTTTTCCGATAAAACCTGTATTTTTGTGGATCGGCGACAAATGTTTGTCTGTACTCATTTTAAGATAAACAATAAAAGTCTTTGCAGTGCACCGTACCATTTATGCATAAGTTTGGGCAAAATTTCTGCTCCCATCTCGTGTTTAGGGTAGGTACGGACCAAAAAAGATTACGCCTCACTGATATAGTTTAAACGCGGTTTCAAAAAAAAGTATGGAGTAGAAAATAAAGAAAAGAATACCGACGTTTGATGTATCCATTTGGCGAAAGTCTTTAAAATGGATGTGTGGAAACCAGGTCGTCCTGTTTGGAAAACAGACATGTTCTCGTATGTCTGACAGTCTAAGCATCTACTAAATCTACCTTCATGTTCTCTGCAGCTGTCACTTTTGACAGATGGTGTCAATTCTGACTGCCGTAAGATAAATATACTTACTTTTTTGTCAATGTAGTCTAGTTCCGTGTACAGGATATTGTAGTTTCTCGTGCCAGTTATTCAAGATTCTGATTCCTGTGCGTTTCCCTCAATTGGCAGACTATTTTACTATGGACCAGTAGGCAGCTGCTACAAACATGCAAGGTTTTCTTTTATTTTAGTTTATTTAGGGTAAATAACTGCACTTTATGGTCATAGATTTGATCATGTTTATAAGACAGATTTAAAGAATAATAAATGAAAATCCATAAGCGGCGCCACACTAAAATTCAAATGCAATATATTGCTCACAGTTATATACATATATAATTATAGCACCAAGGGCCGTACTAAATAGGGATGGTTTTTAAGGCTTCCACCACAAAATCACGAAATGATTATTGATGTTTTTAATCCCGCCTCAACAACAAGCAAATTCCCCATCCTCCGAACAGTTTTGGGTGCAGCACCCATAGGATAGCGTAAGTTTGCTTTATATATATATATATATATATATAATTTAGAATAAAGCTTCCCAACCTGGTGGGCCACAGAGTTTTTGGGAGGTCCGCAAAATCTTAAATGTGTTTCATTATACCTCCATGTATATGAAAATCATTTAAGATTTTGCGGACCTCTCTAAAACTTTGCGGCCCTTTAGGTTATGAAACGGGGTTCTAAATGTATATTATTATTATTATTACTATTATTATTATTTATTGCTCTCTGACTACACTCCATATTTATTCTTATATCTTCTTAAAAAAGGTGGTTTACAAACTGTGGTACGCATGCCCCTGGGGTTCCATGACATTACCTAATCATAAAATATATTTTGACGACTCTTACGACTACTACTCGATTCGGTGACCGCATGGTCTAAAGCGCCATTTTCTCACTAGACTAGACTGCCGATGACAGTTCGAATCTCGGTTGGGTGTATTGAGGGTGGATTTTCCAAAATGGTTTTCCACGTTAATGGCGGCATATATCCTTCATAATTCCTAAAACCACTAGCGTGATTAGTATACAAGAGTATAACCCGAAAGGTTAGTAAGACGCGGTGATAAAACAAAAGTTATTGTCAGCCACATTAATCTAGATTTTGACGCGATTCCATGGGCTTCAATAGTTTTATTGTAAATGTTAACGACTGTTTATACTTGACAAGATATCAAGCATGCGCTTTATTTTATCATTGGCTAGAAGGGTGTACACGATTAGCGAAAGTTTGGGAGTCTGTTCTAAAAGGCTCGATCGAGAACTCCGGGACTTCTTACAGTCCGATTCAGGAAGATATGTTTTTTCAAGGTCATTTCATTATTGCCTATTGTTACGCCACGTATATCTTCCCGAAACCGACTATAGTATAATTGCCAACAAGTGGCCAATCAAGAGTGGCCGTGTAGATGTCAGTCGGATTGATGAATGGGGCGGTTGTTATCTCGAGTGGGAGATTAGTACTTGTTGTTGGCCTTATCTAAGAGTAATCTCAGACACTTCTAAGGTGTCGCGTCTCTCGTGTAGTGAGCACTAGAAAAGGCCAGTGTTTTTGCAGTTTTTATAGAAAAATTCATTTGGCCAAAATAAAAATAAAATATTACTCCACTAGACACAAATAGTTGAATTTTTTTCACATGGTGATATCAACAGTTGAATATATGTCATGCCTCATGAGCATAGTGGCATTAGATGACGAACTTTTTAAATTAAGAGAAAAGTTCTCATTAAATTACTGGACATCCTTGACAGGTATTCAACAACTGTTGATAACGCCACACCACGTGAAGAGAATTATGCCAGGATCACGATCAACTTAACGTTAACTTAACTTAACTTAAACTTAACTAAAGCATCTCCTCATGTGTTTAAATGGAAGCGATCGCGATTCAGTTAACTTGGACTTGCAGTTAACTTAACGTAAGATATGTCTTTGGAGTTATTTCACTTTAAGTTGTTTGAAGGGTATCACGTGATCTAGCCAGCCAATAATTATGCGAGTTACGTCATCAGGGCTATTTAATAATTTATTTGTTGATATTATGACCAGTGTTTACTCTTTAGCTTAAGTTCTAGTGATCAGACATCGAAACAAAATAATTAAACTAAAATAGGGAAATCTAAATTTATCAAAAAAGTTTTGTAATAAATATTCATTATATCGATTGAAAACTGTAAACATTCGCAGATCATCACTGTACAACTAGTACAAATCACAGCTCATACTCGTGAATGAACATGTTTGGCTAGAGTTGTTACGTTAAGTTACGTGAATCGTGATCACATCTGTTTTCTTAAGTTAGGGTGGCCTGGCGATCTATGGGTAAGGTGTCAGACTTCTATGCTGGAGGTCCGGGGTTCAATCCTCGGTCCCGGCACAGATTTATCTGATTACCAAACCCTTCATTCACCTCTGACAAGACTTGTATTAAACACAACTTGTGAATGTGTGTGAATACCAGGCTTTCACCGTGGTTCGGATTCTACGTTAAACTGTAGGTCCTCCATTTCATCTCACAAATATTCTACCATTACACATTAGCATAAGTGCGTATAACCCGAACGGGTAGTAAGACGCGGTGCTGATAATAATAAGTTAAGTTAACTTTAAGTGAACGTTACGTTAAGTTAAATTTAAGCTGATCGTGATACCGGTATTATACACTTATGTTTCTATAGCGTTATAAAATATAATCTCATTTGGTAATGATTCTAATCAAAATTTTCCGCCTTTCATATATTTTAAATTAATGAATATTTTCAAAAGATAAAACTCAAAGCGTCCATATTTATTATGAAATTTTCTCACACTTGGGTGACTATAAATGTATTTTTTTTAATTGTTGGCATCTAAATATCATCGTTCGCAGTTAACTCCACCCCTATTGCAAACACCTGTAAAACATGGCCGAAAGACATGTTTTGTCTCTTTTTTTTGCTCCATAGAATTATTTCGCTTCTCGAAGTATAGACCATTGTGTAACTTAAAAATACCATGGATGGTTCTGGAACAATTTCATTCGAAATATATACGTAAAAAGAAGGCTTCTTCTCTTCAGTCGTCCCACAGCATTATACGGGAATGGTCCGCGTCAAATTAATCTCGCTATAAAGAAACAGTCATTGAGCTACCGTACCGGGCTAAGTTTATAAATATAGTAATTAAAAAATATTAAATTGATAAAAAGCGAGTTCTTATAAATAAATAGACAGTAAGAACCCAGCCCTTACTAACATTAATAAGTCGGAGCGCAAGACTCTAACCTCCGAGAGTCTCTTACCTTCACCACCTTCACAAAAATCACAAAAACATTAGAGTGGAACCCAACAAGCAGGAGATTCATCAATATCACCATCTCACCTCACAAAATACACTACAAACGGCTTCGACAGCGATCAACATCACCAGCGAAACAACTCACAACTTGACTCGACAACAAGGGGCATCACTACCGGAACACGATAACGCTTCAATTTGGCGCCGACCACCTGGGAGTTGGACCATTCCGAGCCCAGATTCATGCTCATCCAGTCTGGTTTGACGGTGACGGGAAGTTACAGCCTCGAATCGCCGACGGATGTCTTGAGTTTTTTTTTTAAAGCCAAATGAATGTTCACACTCACGCCAGTCGATTGTGTTTACATTTGTTCTCAATTATACCTTGCTCATCTAGGATGGGTATACTTACTGGCCTGCTGAAGACCCGTGCAGATAGGGGTTCGAATCTCGGTCGGGTCTTCCGAGGGTGGTTTTTTTCTAAAATGGTTTCCCAATCTCCTTCCACAGCATATGCGGGTAGATTACCTATAAAATGCTCCCTTCCTCATCCTCTACCCCATCAGTGTAATTAGTAATTATGCGTATAACCTGAACAGGTAGTAAGACGCGGTGCTAAATAATAATAAAGCGTATATTCGGGACGTGTATAAATACACGGTGGTAAATTATTATAAGGTTAATTTAAGTTGTGCTTTAGGCTCATCATGGGAAGACCTAGGTTCTATTTCCTTAATCGTCTTTAATTATTGTCTATTGGTGTAGAAAGTTTTCCCCAGAACATAACATTTTTAAACAAAATCCCGAAAACCATTGTGCTCAAAATAAAACATTGATATTTTTTTTTATAGAGGTTGAAGGAAATAAGGATTATTACCAAATACATAGTTTGGAAAATTCAAATTCAAATATATTTTTAATCGTAGTTATTTTTATAGTACCTACCTTATAAAAAATTTAGTTTTCTCCCATCTCCGTGTGTGCATTACATATTGTTATTGTTCATTGATACCAGTAGTCTTACCGGTACCAACATTTAATTTTACATCTTGAGAGTAAGAGGCAATGGAGTGTAATTCCGGGAGGCCTTGGTTTAATTATTGATTTTCATAGACTTTGTTTTTTCGTAAACACGCCACTACTGCAAGGTCTATCACTATAAACCACACTAGGGGAAATACTATCGCTATTTACGACTATGAGTTTTTCCTGATCACATAATTTATGTTTTACAAAACTTGCAATATTCCCTCTATCCTTACTTCTAGGTTTTCCTTGGGGATGTTTATTAGATACGTAACATCAGAGTTTATCACGTCTCCCACGCCATTCACAATAAACACAGTTGGCATATTAAACATCTGTTTCACTAAACCATCTAACTTTTTATAAACATTTATCTATTGTACACTGTACAAACCCTAATAGGTCCACTAAAAACAACAATTTCATGGCTACACAATTATTACAATATGTATGTCATGAGTTTAAATAAACTGTGCACACATCACTGTGTAATTAGGCCGCGATATAACAGATGACTGAATTCAAACTAAAACAAAACATCGCTCACCCTTCCCTCCCTTCCCTACTTGCCATAGCTACCAAACACCCGCGGTAGGGTTGGTGACTGATGACTTATCAATCAATCACACATTTAGCTAGATTGAATTATTAGATTTTTCCTTTGCCCCTTATCTCAACCTCTGACTTCTTATCTAGAACTCTGACTGACACATTATCTTAGTCTATAGACACTGCAACTCTTTGAGCTTGTGTCATCAACCTTTGTTTTTAAAACAAATGAAACTATCATATCAAAACCAGAATGTACTAAAAACGTCAACAAAATGGTTGGACTTTTCCCTGCCCCAAATTTCTGCACCCCTGCTCGGCAATGAACAAGCACGCACAGTCTTTATTTTGTCCACACGATAACAAGTCAACCACCTTTAAAAGTTTTGGGCTCGAAACCTAATGGAGGTGTAACGAGAAACTCGACGATCATTTGCCTGCCATTTACTTTGGATTATTCACTAATGGAGGAATTCTTAATAGACCCCCCCCCCCTTCAGTGCATACAAATGAAAATGAGAAAATCTTGCTACAGGTAATTTTGGGTGATAGAAGATGAAAGCCTTCCGACCTGCAGTTCCCTCAAAGGGAATATTCAGCAGAGGTTATATATTTTTAGTCAACAAGATTTACTACCCGTTAGGGTTATACGCCAGCGTAGGCTATTTTTAATACATCTTGTAAATTTTTTTTCTCATCGGTAGTGCGTCTGGCTACTGAGCTAAAGGCCCAGGGTTCGGCATCATGCATGGCCAAAACTATTATTGATATATTGGATTTTCCCTTTTCACATATGGCTTCATTGTAGCAAGATTTAATATAGAGTTTGGCCAGTTTGTGAATCTTGTGCTGATATAATAAGTTGGTTCAAAAGATAAGATTTGAATACTCCTAATGACAATACAGTACAAACATTGAGATTATTCTCAGTTATTGGACTTCTTGCTAGTTGTCTGTGTATGGATGGGCTCGGTAGACCGGTGGATACGTTCCAGTGGTCTTACTTAACCTCTTGACCTGTGACCTACATTTTCTCCGTTCTCAACTCAACACATTGGTTTGGCTTCTAGACCGTAATAACTCTCCTTTTCCTCTTGAGGTGTAAAACCTTCGCGAGATGTTCAAAGTTAACCCACATCGATGGACACGTGGTCTAAACGTCCAGTTCTTTAGTGCCGATGACGGGGAAGTCGGGGTTCGGATTCCAACAGGGTATAACGAAGGAATCATATACTAATGACTTTCACTCTCTACCTCCACGCAAATACAGCTACATTTCCGCTCAATTAGATCCTTTTCATCCCTATAACTTAAGAGTAATTTGTATGTGTTTATGAAGCGGATGGATAGACGCGTGGAATAACAAAGAAAAAACCACCGCCCTTTCAATCGTTTTCTTTCATCGACCTGGTCAAGCATAACTTGCTTTAACTTACATAACAAGTATTTTCACACGCTCAAGGGCCAAATCACCATTATTTTATTTATTTGAGAGACTTAAAGGGTTTGAACTTGTGGTGACCTGGCGGTCTAGGGGTAAGGTGTCAGACTTCTATGCTGGCGGCCGGGGTTCAATCCTCAGTCCCGGCAAAGATTTATCTGATTACCAAACCCTTCCTTCACCTCTGACAAGACATCTTGTGAATGTGAGGAATGCCAGGCCTCCACCGTGGTTCGGATTCCACGTTAAACAGTAGGTCCTTCATTTCATCTCACAATCATCCTACCATTACACATTAGCGTAAGTGCGTATAACCCGAACGGGTAGTAAGACGCGGTGCTAGTAATGATAATGTTTGAACTTGTGAACATCGGGTCTTGAGGCGAGCTTTACCCCCCAAGACCACCTAGGTCGACCATATCACTCAAATCTGCACTCTCTCCGCAGAAGTTTTTTGTGTGGTTTTTATTATTATTAGGATTTCCTCATCCTTTGCAACTGAACGGAATCTTATAAACAACACCGGCAAACCAAACCATACGAGCTTTATGCCAGAATTTGCGTGCCCGACGATGCGGGTTAAAGTTAGTAATGTCCCAATCAAAGGGGGAAAGGATGAGAAAGGTAACAGGAACAAAATTATGAATCTAATGGTAACTCGCTGATTATCTCGAAACCGGGCTTCCCACGCGTCCTGCTGGAAATAGAAACGATTATATATAAACTTGACTTCTAGTTTTAAATCAAAAGCTGATTGGCAGTCAACCCGGCTCGATAAACTTTCATCTGGCGTTAACCCGAACTGCGCTAGCTCTATTTCGCAAATCAAGGTCAGTCAGTGCAATGGAAACCGGACGAGCGTGGATGTGGTTTAGAAATCCCGATCCTGTTTGGACTGAATACGCGTGTTCGACTGCAAACAGAATCATTGCTGCTCTACTGGTTGAGTTAGGTGAGTTGTTGGCACCCATAACTGACCTGACGGACCGAGAATGTGAGCTGTCTTTTCCGACTAGAGGAAAATATACTAGTGGTCGCTCCGAATTAGTTTCAAGGGGTAGTTCTAAATTGATTTCACCTCACTTTCTATTTTTATGAATGTTTTTATTACTTGGTTGACACACCATTAGCATTTTATACATTGTTTTTCTTCGAGTGAATCATTTTCCTTTTTATTATGTATATTAGCCAAAAGTCCCAGGTACGATTCCCGTATCCAGGTGTCATTTTTCATTTTTCAAAATATATTGAGCTAGTTCCATCAGCCCTTCTAATTAAACCCAATCTCTATCTTTTGTTAGCTCTATCCAGTCCATCTAATTACATCCTATCCTTATATTGTGCTAGCTATATCCAGTCCACCTCATTACACCCTATCCCTATCTTGAGCTAGCTCTATCCAGTCCATCTAATTACATCCTATCCTTATATTGTGCTAGCTCTATCCAGTCCACTTCATTACACCCTATCCCTATCTTGTGCTAGCTCAATCCAGTCCATCTAATTACATCCTATCCTTATATTGTGCTAGCTATATCCAGTCCACCTCAACCCTATCTTGTGCTAGCTCTATTCAGTCCATCTAATTACATCCTATCCCTATCTTGTGCTAGCTCAATCCAGTCCATCTAATTACACCCTATCCATATCTTGAGCTAGCTCTATCCAGTCCATCTAATTACACCCTATCCCTATCTTGAGTGAATTCTGCCCAGTCCACCCCCCATTACACCTTATCTCTTTCAGTTCCATTCTAAAGTTATCCTCTCATCTGGATATAATATATGTATTTAAAAATATTGGGGTAGGGGGTGTTTTAAGGTGTATCTGGTAACACTTTAAAGGCTGATGTAATGAAATGTCGAAATATCTCCCATCCCATCATTGAAATGTATATAAAGGCACGGTAGACAAAATAATGATAATACTATTTTATTTTATTATTTGTCAAAATTTTACAAACTATATAAACATTTTAATAAAGTTTTGACTCTATTTATTTATCATATTGTGTTTATGATTTTAATTGTGAATGGTTCCGTTGTTTTGTTAAGTTATTTTTTTCTGGTCAATTCATTTTATTGTGATAGTTGTGCTTTTATTAATTCTAATTATTGTAAAACATCTCCATAACTTTCACGCCTCGCCAGTTGCAACCGGTAGCGGCTCTTTGAGCATATTTAAGAGAGTCTACACGGACAAAAGGTCATTGTTAACAGGTATCAAAATTGACATCTGCAGGGCACAAACTCGGGTGTGTAATGTATTATTTTTAATTTTTTTTTAGAAAATGATCGAGAAGATTCTAGGCAGCTTTGGTACGTTCGCCGCGAGGTCGTTGTGAGCATTCTTGTTTTCACTACAGGTCTGACTCATTTGAAGTTGCATGTGTGTTGTCCGTTGTGGGAGGCGGTTTGTGACCTTGAACGAACGCGCGCGCGGACTCTTCTCTTTTCTCTGCTCCGGGGCGGGAAATGACATAACGGGTCCTCTGGCCCTTTTAAGACGCTTTTGGTATACTACACTTTAACGTGAATCACAGGGGACTTTCCCAACACTTTCGTGGTGTTGCAGTTTGGCCACAATTACAAATCTGGAAAATCTGCCAAAGGCAAAGAATTTAAAATTACCAATAACATCAGGGATAATGGTATTGGCTTTCTATGGAAAAGAAAATATTTTAGTTGAATTTTATTTAGTCAAGGGAATTTATATTTTTGAATCAGGGAATTTTATCTATGTGATTTTGTGTCCACCCGGTTTTTACCCTGTCCTGAGGTAGAGGTGTTTGATTTACGTAAATTTTTGGTGAGCATTAATTTGACCTCTATATAAGACGTCCCAGACTAATTTGGTTATTGATTTGTTTTGATAAATTTTGAAATGTATATGGATCGTTTTAATCAAGTCACTGTCTGACAAATTTAAATGTAACATCTGCTAACGTTCCACATCATATACAGTGACCATTTCCCACTGATGCCACACGTTTTTGGCTCTTACTATGCTAGTTTACTACTTTCACGTTTCCAGTATTTCCCATACTCTAGTACGAGTAGTACCTACCTCAAGGGATACAAACGTAATCGCGAGTTTTATTGATTATAGCATTTTTGTTGTTGATAATAGTAGACTTTTTAACAAATCAACTCAGAATTTGTTGTAGTGGCATGGACTTCCTTTATATCTGCTACGACTGGGCTTAGCTTACCACACTATATGTTTATTGAATTATTTTTTTAGCACCGCGTCTAACTCGTTTGGTTTATACGCTTATGTGTTAATTACACTGATTGTCTTAGGGATTATGAAGTTTATATTTAGAGGATGCATACCCACATTTCTGTGGAGAGTGTTGAAAACAATTTTTGGAAAAACCCTCTTCAGTACACCCGACTGAGATTCGAACCTTGATCTCCCCGTCATCGGCAGTCTAGTTTAATGTGAAAGTAGCACAATAGACCATGCTGCCACCGAAGTGGGTTATTGCAAAATTGGAATGTCCCTTTAACGGGTATAGGTGTATTTTTTTTTATAGCTAGAGTTGTAAGGTATACGTTGGTTAGACCATGGCCGCCCAAGGAGTACGCGGCTGATGAAAGTTTGGGAAATACTTACTCACTGTATCCTATCACCTACATTTTATGTTAGGTATATTTTAATTCATTGACACTTTACAATGACACCCATATAGAACACACATGGCCATAGGATGTATTATTTGCCATTTAAATTGCAACTATTCTCTCCGTCTCCCATATGTGATTTTAGAGAGTCCGGCCCTTATAAATGGTCACATTACATTTGGACATATTTTTAAATCCTTACTACCCCCACAACAGAATTAAAGTTTTCTTACTTGATCCCCTGGTTATAGAAATGCATATTTTATAAGGTTGTTTTTTTTGTTTTGTTTTTTCATTTTTGAGTGATTTTTAAAGTATTCATGTTGACTTTATCTATAAATACTAGTACCATCAATATTCTATAAATGCACAATTTATTTTAATCACACAATTGTCGAAATGAGAAGTTAATTTAGGCAATGAACTTTGTATCCTCTTTGCTTGTATGGTTGTAAAATACACATTCCTAGTGAGACGCTGCAACAATGCTGAAGAGGGTTGCGTTGGGCGGGGATATCTGAAGCAGATATTTGTAGGTTAATCCATATTATATTTACGTTAGCTATTAAGGGCTTTTTATTGCATATAATTTTATAGCTTACATTTTGTAAAGTGACTGATTTAATCATGTGCATTTATAACGAATTTTTTTTAGTAAATTTTTGAAAATATGAAAACGTTTATAGAATTCTTAGGTCGTTTTTATTTTAGGTTGTCAAAATCCGGGTCCTGTTCATAACTTTCACTGTAATACTACAGTAGCCCCATGGCTTCTTTGGTGCTGACTGACAGCTTTGAAAAGCTACCAGACTAAATTATGTATCCCTACGCCGAACCATATGATCTGCAAAAACATGTGTTTAGCAGCTTTCCCTTCTGACAGACAAAATTTAGGTATATACCTAAATGTTGACTGTCAGAAGTCAGCTGTGAGCTGTCAGTCAGAACCAAAGAAGCCATGGGGCTACTGTAAATGCCGTAATGTGAGGTTATTTCCCTTCAACTAGATGGCGCCCAACGGGTTCTTCAAAGGGTTCGTCACACTTCATATTTTGTTCCTAGTGGCAGTTTTTGTTTCTTGTTTCTCACGGCTGCGCTAGAAAGTGCTGTTTCCTATCGATGCTGTTCACCAGGATTGTGCGACACCGGTAGTTCACTTCCTTCGGCCTTTGTTGGATCAATCGGCCGGTGAACAATGCGGTATACAAATGGAACGGTACATTTCTTTCATTCACCTCTGCCCAATTCTTTGGTCGGAGTTTCCTCCGAGAGTACTCAGGAGAAAGTAAAGACAATGGCCTTGTTTAATTACCACTCTCAACACTATGACTATCAACCGCTTAATTTAAGGTGAAAAGGACGAGGAAGTTGTTTTTAGAAGTGGCGTGAGGTTGGCGGTCATTGGAATGTGCGGCCGATAAGGATTTGATCTTGGTTTTGACGTTCAACTCCTTGTCCTATGCCTATACACCCTGATTCTGGTAGGATTAAAGGCCTTACATAACGGATTTCCCCGCCTAAATCAGGGTTTTGTGGATTAGGTTGGGTTTCAACCTTATTTGTTTGCGTACCCCCAGATATAATTTTTCTTTGGCTTTGTACCCCCAAATTTGTTGGTGCATAATGCAAATTATACATATTCTATCATATAAATCTAAAACACCTGGCACTTCCAGGTCTCTTGTGGCTAACCCTAAATATTACTTTGATTGTCCAGTGTTTATCATAACATAATTTGTAAATTTAAACTTGACGTACCCCCTAAGATGTTTTCGCGTAACCCTTAAGAGGTATTTGCGTACCTCAGTTTTAATACAGCTGGGTTAGATTATTTACATGGCAATGCTAATGACGGCTGCAAACCTCGAGAAAAGGTTTGTCTTAAAACCACATGACCGCAAGTACCGCGGAGCCGTTTTACCGGAAGTAAACCCCGCACTAGGGAGGAGACGGGAGGGGAAAACCCTCACTGATAAATAACATTTGGAAAAACTACGCCCCCCCCCAGTTTCCCCTTGCTTTTAATCGAACCTAGATCATGCCTGTCGAAGAAAAATCGTGTTAGGTTTAGATTGGTTTGTTTTAACTTTGCTCGCATTGACAGAATAGAACTAGATTTTTACCCGCCTCGGAAGATACGCAAATAAAGACGTAATTCTCGTATTGGCTTACCGGTGACTGTGAGGTCGGGTTTCGAACCCCAGCTGGGTGTATTGAGGTGCTTTTTTCCCCTAAATAGCTCTCCATTCTATCTCTACTCAAATGTTACTTTTCTCAGCTCTAGCTCATTAGCGAATAGCTCGAGTGGATGGTAAAACTCGTAGTGCCAAAGACCTATTATTTTATTTGTATGATACTATCTTTCATGAGTTATAGTTGCAAAATATAATATCTGATTTATGAATATATTTAAAAAAAATTGTTTAGCTTTTGAAGTTATCAGACTCTTAACATCCTACCACATTCTATATTGACAATCAATCTAGTTGAATTCCTTTGAAAATAGGAAAATAGTAAACATTTAATCTAGGGATTTGGGAAAAGTATCGATATTTTTCTTTCGATACTAGTATTTTACTCGATACTCTTATTGATATTAGTCCTCACACTCCGGTATTGGATCGTTATCGAAAGTAACAACTTTTTTTGTTTTCACTCATGCTGGGACTAAATCTTTATTATGGTTAACGAAGGATACAAAATAGATTGAAAAAAATATATTACTAATCATATCTAGCTATTAAATAACTTTCCTCAGCTACATTTTTATTGACTTTTTGAAATCTCGTATGTTAAAACCTTTTGTAATATCCATTGTACATCATACCTTTCAAGTTCACATATTGTTCGTTCACGGTAGGAGTTTACCTGGAAAAGGACTTTTTTCCCTACCAGAAATCTATTATATAGTAGGATATCGGTAAGAAAAAAGACCTTTCAGAGGTAAACTCCTCCCGTGAATGAAGTATAACATAGACGCGATAGACTTAAATATACTATAATATGGTCAAATCATTATAATTTCCACTGTTTGTATAAAATATATGAAAATATTATTATCATCACTATGCAAAAGTTGAAATTATTACTGGATAAAAAATATTTTTCCAGATTAAAATTTCTATAATGGTACGGTATCGATATATTTCTTCCTATACTTTAAATGAGTCGAGTATCAATAATTTTCTCTCTATACCATATCCCTAATTTAGTCCGTCCCAGCATGAGTGAAATTAACGAAAAAGTTGTTTCCTTCGATACCGATCCAATACCGGAGTGTGAGTACTAATATCAATAAAAGTATCGAGTAAAAAATATTAGTAACGAAAGGAAAATATTAATAAAGTATCGATACTTTTTCACATCCTTAGAGACCACCGATGTGGATTTCATCGGATGGATATTTTTTTTCAATCCATGTTACGTGATTTACCGGTATGTTATGAAACATTTTACTATTGATCGTTTGTTATGAAGATAGAAGCAGCGGGGACACAAGATGTCTTCCGAGAAAGTTGAGTATCGTAAGAAGCGTGAGAAGTTGGGGTCCCGTGAAAGTGCGCATCTGGTGACAGTCCTGGTAGAAAGTAACAGTGGTTTTCAGTCCAGGAAGCTACAAGCGGGTTTGGAGACGAACCAGACCTCAAGAAACATGGACCAGTGTAGTCTTTTATCGTCATTCTTGTTTTTCCACCGCGTCTTACTACCCGTTCGGGCTATACGCACTTACGCTAATGTGTAATGGTAGGGTGATTGTGAGATGAAATGGAGGATCTACACTTTAACGTAGAATCCGAACCACGGTGGAGGCCTGGCATTCCCCACATTCACAAGTTGTGATTAATACACGTCTTGTCAAAGGTGAAGGAAGGGTTTGGTAATCGGATAAATCTGTGCCGACACCGAGGATTGAACCCCGGACTCCCAGCACAGAAGTCTGACACTTTACCCCTAGACCACCAGGTCACCTGAAGCGTTAATAGATTAGGGAGGAAGAAGGAATAATTTTAGAAGAAATTTACTCGCATTTTAATGGAAGGAGAGGGGGAAAAACCATTTAGGAAAAAATACCTCAAGTGCACCCGACTGCGATTCGAACCCTGATCTCCCCGTCATCTGCAGTTCACTCTATTGCGAGACTGATGGCATAGGCCATTTGGCCACCAAAGCGGGTAGTATAAGTAAGATTAACTGAATTATTAGTCCTCTTATTTATTTATATCCTTCATAATATTAACATTTATAAGTTTCACTATAATATTTATTGTGATCCTTCATAATACTTGTATACATATTAAAATAACCCCAACACTGATTATTCTACCCATCATTTATCTGTTTCGTTCCCCTTCCACTCGGAAACTAAACCAATTCCACGCGTCGCTTTTAATATTAGTATCTCTCTTTATGTCTGACTAGGACTAATTATTTTACTTACAAACTTACATGCTCTGTCGCACATTAACACCTTTAGACACGAGCTTTTAACTGATTAGTCGATATTATGTCTGCTCATTTGTGTAGTATTTATTTAGTTCGTAGTAGCTCATAGCTGATAATGATAACTAGGGTGGTGCGATACCCACCTTTTCTACAGTAGTCCCGTGGCTTCCTTGGTGCTGACTGACAGCTCACAGCTGACTCCTGACAGTCAACATTTAGGTATATATTACCTAAATTTTGACTGTCAGAAGTTACATCTGCTAAACACATGTTTTTGCAGATCATTTAGTTTGGTGTAGGGATACATAATTTGGTCTGGTAACTTTTCAAAGCTGTCAGTCAGCACCAAAGAAGCCATGGGGTTACTGTAGTTTGGTTATTCATTTCAATTCATGCACTAAAATTACTTTGAAAATCTTGTATTGCCCAATTGTTTCTGATATTTAGTTTAATTATGATTCAGCTATTATCACAATTTACAATTCACTTACTTAGAAATTTTTTCTCATATTAATATTGCTTTGTACTGTCCATAACAGCTCAGAATGGCAATAATTGAACATTATTAACAAAGATTATTTTGTCGAAGCTGATATTTGTTTCGAAGTATCGCACACCTCTAGTAATAAGGCTCACTCAAAATAGTTTGGGGAAGGGGGGCATAAGGGGAGGTTTTGAAACTTCAAAGACCGCAAATAATTATAATAAAAACTTAAATCATATTAAATAGAACTAAAACATTGAGCACTGAACGAAGATGTCTCTAATGTATAGGCTACACTACAAGAACATGCTTATGTCTTTAAATTCAAAAGGTGAAAAAAGTACCGTAATAATAGCTTATATATATTGTATGCAGCCCATTTCAAATCGATGACCTTAGCTATCACTAAAACAAAACTCAAAATAGCTTCTAGAAGCAATCGAATGGTTGACATTTTATCCAGAAACAAACTAATGGTTATTTTCTATTCCATAGAAAATGTTCCATATCACATATCTATTTTCAGAACGGAAAAAACTCCCACTCACACGGCCTTTAGTTCATCGCTGCGTATAGTAGAGCACAAATTTCACTAATGATCTATTTTGGGGCCGGGAATCGAAAACCAAACCCACTAGCTCAGTAGATAGACTCGTTACTGAGAAGTACTACGGAATTGTGTCTTAAAAACAACAAAAACTTCCTGTTGCGGCGTTTTTAAACTTTTGTGCCGCGGGGGTTTGGGGAAGAATAATAAAGAAGTGAGAACTTTTTTTTTAGAAATCTATAGAAAAACTGATGGTGTGTCTTGACTATTTTAGCGCCGTGAGTTGAAAAGGTTGAATAGCGTTGATCTATCGGCTCATTACTCCGGTAAGCGAAGAAAGTAACATCTCGACTCTGTTCGACTAGAAAGATTCACCTCTTTACCGTATCATTTGTCCTCTTCCTCTTAGTTTCGGCTTCCGGTACATAACTGTCTTATAAAAGCTAGGGTGCCCACGTGGGCGCAGGGAAGGAAAGCGTGTCACTAGTGGGCACGTGTAGTCTCATCGTCAGAGGAAACAAACAGCTCTACTTTCGTGTGTTCTGCAGCTATCCCGTTTGACGGATCTTGTCGATTATGATGGTTGTGAAAGAGATCTTCTAACTTTTTGTCATTATTATTTACTTACCAAGTCGGTGACCTGGTGGTCTAGGGGTAAGGTGTCAAGACTTCAGTGTTGGGGGTCCGGGGTTCAATCCTCGGTCCCGACACATATTTATCCGATTGCCAAACCTTTCCTTCACCTCTGACAAGACGTGTAATAATCACAACTTGTGAATGTGAGGAATGCCAGGCCTCCACCGTGGTTCGGATCCCACGTTAAACTGTAGGTCCTTCATTTAATCTCACTATCACCCTACCATTACACATTAGCGTAAGTGCGTATAACCCGAACGGTTAGTAAGACGCGGTGCTAAAAACATAAAAATCCGCTTCGATAAACTAAACATCAAGCTTGTATAATCTAGATTACTTGTAATGGAGAGGTTTGGGTTCGAACCAAGGTCTCCGAAACTTGTAGTTGACCTCTTCTCCCACTCGGCCACGTGTGACTGGTTCAGGTATGTGGTGTTCCAGATCGAAAGATGCGTGGGGGTACTCCGTCCCCTTTATTTGTTGGGGTCATGCGAGGATGTAGGTTTGCCGGTTTGTCATAAGAACCTTACTGACCCGTACGTATAGTCGGGTTTCAATGTGAATAACCTTACTGACCCGTACGCATAGTTGGGTCGCCATATGAAGAACCTTACTGACCCGTACGTATGGTCTGTTCCCCATAGTAAGAACCTTACTTTAATTTTTATTTTCTAAAGGTTTATTTTTATTACGATACGACTATAATTTGAATTAACGTTGATAAAACCTTAATTACTAGCGAACTACCGGAAGCCTCTTGTTGTGCAGTTATAGTTTTCTGTTCAAATTTCTTGTTATGCCTTTGAGGTTTCTTTAAAGAGACATCAATTATGTGTAGCTTCGAATATATTGTGACTATTTCCTTAAATATTATTTAGTGTAGACTTAAGAAAATAGCCTTTTTAGAACTGTTTGTGTACCATCATTAACAACATGAAGATCAACGCTAGCAAAATTTTTACTATAAAGTCCATCCGCTCGGTAAACTTAACACTGAATTCCGCCACGTTTTTACCAACTTTATAAAGCATGTTTCTGGCACTATTTTCACCGGCACATTTAAAACCACTGTTTTTGGATGGTTGCGGCTCTTAAAACCCCCGAAACATGTTAAATTAGATAACGCTTTAAATCACTATTCAAGAAGAGTAATTAAGATGTTTGATTATTATAGTGTCTTATCGTGTGGGTTTTGTCGGAAAGTCACACGCACATTCGTAAAACCACGGCCAACGCACTCAAACCGAGATTCGAACCTTGATCTCCTCGTCACCAGGAAACTAGGAATGGTGGGTCCAAGGTGAGCACATGGGGGTGATCGCACTCCACCCCTTCCACCCTCTGCGTGGAAAATAATAAATATATATATTGAAACCAATACCTTAACTGTAAAGAATGACCTAACACCTCCTTCGCCCAATCTCCTACGTGACTTACTAAAATCCTCTAGTATCAGAACTAAGTTTATTATGATAAACAACTATTTACAAATTTGTTAATCAAAATTCTGTTTTTCTTACAGGTCTTTTTATTATTATTAAAATGACTATACTTGTTTCGGTGGCCGCATGGTCTAAGACGTCACTCTCGTGTTAAACTAGACTGCCGATGACAGAAAGATCGGGGCTCGAATCCCGGTCGGGTGTATTAGGGGTGATTTATACGAAATGTTTTTCCGCGCAATTGCGGGTGCATTTGCTATAAATTTAAATCCAACCTTTTTCATTTCTATATCACTAGCGAAATTAGTACATATGCTTATAACCTGAACAGGAAGTATGACGCGTTGACAAAAAAAAATCTAAATTAAAATCCTGATTAATTAAAATTGGCGGCATAAAGCCCACTACAGAGTCGAATGTTGTTGCGTTAACTGATAGCTCGTAATCTTAATTGATTACTCTTTTGTAGCTGACCAATTCCGTGTGTCCATCACAGACTCAGCCTTAAAATATCATTGACCCTCGGTATGGGATGATTCCTGGAGCATTGGCATACTAAGACAATGAATGGTCCCTGGTTCGATTCTCGTGTCTAGATGTCATTTTTCAATTTAATGAATAACGATTAAAATTATTAAATTTATACTCAAAGGAGCCTTATGAAATGAACATGACTTGGATCCGCCCTTGACTAGAAGAGATGAAATTGACGCCTTGATCCGTGTGCCCACCAATGGGGGTTCATAGAGATCGATCTTACAGACTTTTCATATCACGTGTTAACAAGATATCTCATACTTTTAATAAAAACAAACAGTCCTAAAAATATCGCGGCCAAGTTCCTCTTGGGCTTCTTTCTCGACTACCCAGCGGACCAGAAAGAACCGAACTGGCTTTATTCCAAAAACAATGACAGGGTCTCCGTCCCAACCCGGATACCGCTTTCCTGTGTGTTTTCTCGTTCACACCACGTGATTTTAATCTCATATCTATCTCCATGCTCTTTAATTCAATTGGCCTACGACCCGTTTGAATTCAGATACTTCACCACTCGTATCATGCCGAATAAATATCCACCGGAATTCTAAGATGCCCAATATACGTCGTGATGTTATTGGTCGATAGTTGAATCAATCGTATGGATACCCGCATCATTGGCCGTCTAGCGTTATACGTTCTCTGAAGGCTGAAAATCCACTACCCTTGTAACTACGTCAACATGTCAACACGTAACCCGCATCTGTGTCTGATTTGCTGGTGACTGTGAGATCGAGGTCATTTGACTACTTTAACAGACCTGTATTGACATCCATTTGACTATTTCAACAGAACTGTATTGACATCCATTTGACTATTTCAACAGAACTGTATTGACATCCATTTGAATATTTCAACAGAACTGTATCAATATCGATTTGACTACTTGAACAGGCCTCTGTTGATATCCATTTGACTACTTCTATAGACAAGTAGTAGTCGGTGACCTGGTGGTCTAGGGGTAAGGTGTCAGACTTCTATGCTGGCGGCCGGGGTTCAATCCTCGGTCCCGGCACAGATTTATCTGATTACCAAACCCTTCCTTCACCTCTGACAAGACATCTTGTGAATGTGGGGAATGCCAGGCCTCCACCGTGGTTCGGATTCCACGTTAAACTGTAGGTCCTCCATTTCATCTCACCATCACCCTACCATTACACATTAGCGTAAGTGCGTATAACCCGAACGGGTAGTAAGACGCGGTGCTAATAATAATAATAATATAGACAAGTATAGACAACAATTTGGCTACGTCAATATACTTCATGGTGGCTACAGACAGGGAAAACCTGGAAAAGTCAGGTAATTTTTGGATGACAGGGAAAACAGGGAATTTAACTAAAAATAAGGAAAAGTCAGGGAATTAAAAAAATATGCCTAAAATATCCCATTAATTTCGCAACCAAACACTCAAACAAAAGTTAATAATACCTAAATAAAATAACATTTTAATTTTTTTAATAACTGATAAAACCGTTTGTTTAGTAGATACAAACTTTTTTTAATGTGTGACCAATAATAAATAAACAAGTCATCATCAACCACTAAAACTGGAATAAAGTAGTCAGAGAATTTAGTAAATTATGTTTTGTATCGTGTATGTATTGTACTTGTATCGACACCAATTTGACTGTTTTACAGGTAGCCATTTGTTTTGACTATTTCAATAGACCAAGCTCGACACCTCTTCGACTACTTCATCAGACCTGTATCGACACCAATTTGACTAATTCACCTGACTTGTATCGACACTTATTTGACTACTTTATTAGAGGTGACCTGGCGGTCTAGGGGTAAGGTGTCAGACTTCTGTACTGGCGGCCGGGGTTCAATCCTCGGTCGCGGCAAAGATTTATCTGATAACCAAACCCTTCCTTCACCTCTGACAAGACATCTTGTGAATGTGGGGAATGCCAGGCCTCCACCGTGGTTCGGATTCCACGTTAAACTGCAAGTCCTTCATGTCATCTCACAAGCACCCTACCATTACACATTAGCGTACGTGCGTATAACCCGAACGGTTAGTAAGACGCGGTGATAATAATAATAATAATAATACTTTATTAGACCTGTATCGACACTTATTGGACTACTTTATTAGACCTGTATCGACACTTATTTGACTACTTTATTAGACCTGTATCGACACCAATTTGACTACTTTATTATACCTGTATCGACACCAATTTGACTACTTTATTAGACCTGTATCGACACTTATTTGACTACTTTATTATACCTGTATCGACACCAATTTGACTACTTTATTATACCTGTATCGACACCAATTTGACTATTTTACAGCCACCATTTGACTAATTCACCAGACCTATATCAACATCAATTTGACTACTTCAATAGACCTGTTTCAACTCTAATGTGATAACTTAAAGCATCCATTTAATTATATAATGTGCACGTTAATGTCAAATTAGTTTGTGTTTCAGCCTAGACTAAAAAATGCGATTGAGATATTAGGCGTCCTGATTGTTATCAGACCATAAGCCGATGTTATCACTTATCAGCACGAATCACAGCGAAACCAACGCAAGTCTTCGCTTATCTTTTCCACCTACTCTTTAAATTGTTCAGACGGAATTTGTTTTCAAACAGACCCATGGATAGATTACAATTCTCAGGTAGCAACAGACCATTATATGCCCCCGCAGCACCTACATGGTCGGCCTGACTGGATCCGGGAGGTCAGAATTCGTACCCGGCTGGTGCAACTGTGATGCGATTGTGTTTTTACGTTCTTTCAGGATAATTCCGAGGTAGTTTTTCTGTTGCGGCTATTATTTTGTGTTCTGTCTTCGTACGGGTTTCTAGCGGGTATTCCATATAAATTGAAAAGCCGCATTGGTGGTCACATGGTATATATATATATATATAGGCTTGAATCTCGTGCGGGTGGGCTGAGGGTGGTTTTCCCAACCTACAGTAGCCCCATGGCTTCTTTGGTGCTGACTGACAGCTCACAACTGGCTTCTGACAGTCAACATTTAGGTATAATACCTACATTTTGACAGTCAGAAGTGATAGGTGCTAAACACATGTTTTTTGTAGATATTATGGTTCGGCGTAGGGATACATAATTTGATCTGGTAACTTTTCAAAGCTTTTAGCTGTCAGTCAGCACCAAAGAAGCCATGGGGCTACTGTATCTCAAAGCTAATACGGGTGCACCTCGTTTGACTGCCCTTGTCATGCATGCTCTATGGATACAATTTTAATGCAGTGTGTTCGAAAATTCATAGCCCAAACTTCACTTATAGCTTGTTTGGACCAAAAAGTAATACAAAATCCTTGTACACTTACGACCGGAAAACTACACTGACACAATTAAATTGTGTTCAAAGTTTCGGCGTTCAGCGCCGGGAGAGCAAAGTTGTTCAAGCATGCGTGAACAAGTTTATTTAGCCTGTTAGCAAACGTCGTGAGAATCGCCTCAAAGCAAAATTCATGAATTCCCATGTTTTTGTTAAGTGACAACAAATTTTATAACGACGTAAGTGAAGTCCTCGGACTGGACCCAAATTGTTCATGCGCTGTGTTTTTAGGCCCGTATGCAAGGACGATGCTGAGCACAGCCAGAGTACGAGCCTCGTGCTAGTACGATCTATGACGCAATATCTTGAGTCTCGCCAAAGTCTGGTCCCGGGCTGGCTCAGGCTATACTCTGCCCGTACTCAGATAATATTTCCACAACATGGCGCTGCGCGCATAGACGATCAAGACAGCTGTTTTCACGACAGGCCTCGTGCTCAGCCTGTACTCTGGCCGTGCTCAGCATCGTTCTTGCATACGGGCCTTAGACGTCGGAACAATCTTAAACCACCACTCTGGTTTGAACTCTTGCAGGTTAAAAATATACCGGTGGTGCGCAAGAATGGGTCCGAGTGTTTCGGTTGTAATTTAGTATTTAGTGGCGAGATTTGAGAAAGGAACTGCCATTTGACCGAGAAATGACGTCAAAGCTTGAGTTGAGTTGAGTTTTATTGGCAAGCTAGGGCTTTGTGCAAAACTGGCACAATTCTAACACTCATACAACACCAAGCCTCTTTGTTGCAAACCGCCCTCCCCATAGTTGTCATGTGAGATGAAAGCGAGACAAGTACGGGTTTTTTGAAGTTCACAATATGTGTGGTCATTAACAGTTCTTATAAACTCCTTCTCTCCACACCTCCCAAATTTAAAACCCGCATCGGTGGGCACGCAGAATAAATCTCAATCTCACCTAGTATGATTTGACGGTGACAGGGATGTCGGGATTCGAATCCCGTGCCGGTATTTTTTCTTTCAAATAATTTCCTCACTTTCCCTCCATGCAAATGTAGGTACATTATCTCATCTTTATCTTCCTCATTCTTACTCAATTAGTCCGACACTCAGTCATTAGCGTGTCTGCCTATTGAGCTAAGAGTCCCTTGTTTGACTCTCGGCATGGCCGAAAAATTGATCATGGGTGAAATGTGGGTTTTCCCTTTCATGGTGATGAAATAACGGCTGGGGGCTGGATGTTGTGTCTGTTCTATATTTAAGTTAAGTCGTGTGCTGATATAGGTATAATCAGTCGATTTATAAAGTGAACGTTAAATACCTCAAATAATAATAAAATAATTTTACTAGATTGGACATCAAAATGCGAGGGGCCCGCATGGGTAGTGAGAATGGGGGGAAATAGCAATATTTAAAAAAAAACTATAATTAGGCCTATATAATAACATGTTATTAAAAATAACTAAATTGAACGGAACCTGATGTTATATCATGGATCCGCCTGCCGAAGAACCTGACAACCTTATTTTATTTAGCATCTCGCTGTACGTGCGTTGCATGGCATGAAAAGTAGGTAGAAACGTGCAACACATATAATTCGGTGTGATGTGTGTTGTTAGCCTCACCTTGAAGGAGACGGGCGTGTGTGACGTCATGCGAGGGCGACAGCGGGAATGGTGAGTTCGATGACGGTGTGCGCTTTTTTGCTCGAGGAGAGAATTGTACACTCGAGCAAAATACTTGTCATCTCCTTGTCTCTCTTAGAACTTGTATGAACATTTACCTTGTATTCTTAGTATTTATATAACCATGTCGGGAGACTTTATACAAAATTAAGGTAACCTAATTCCTAAAGAAAGTAACTTGGAATCCGGCCATTGTGGCGTAACTGGAATACAACATTCATATACAGTAGCCCCATGGTTTCTTTGGTGCTGACTGACAGATGACAGTCAACATTGAGGTATATACCTAAATTTTGAATGTCAGAAGTGACAGCTGCTAAAAACATGTTTTTGCGGATCGTCTGGTTCAGCGTAAGGATACGTAATTTGGTCTGGTAACTTTTTAAAGCTGTCAGTCAGCACCAATGAAGCCATGGGACTACTGTACTTATAAATATTGATTGGAAAGAACCAAGTATAAGAATGATTTACAAGTTTAACAAATTAGTTTATTAATATCCAATCAAGTCAATAGCAAGTACATAGAATTATAGGTAAAAAGTATTCAAACCATCCATTGTTTAAACATGATAATATAAATGGTAACAATAATATAAATAGCTAGACAAAGGAGCATCAGGTGTGAAGCACCCAGGTACACCCTATAACCCACACATGTGGGTCATAGGTGTGTAAATAAGAAAGCTTGTAGATCGTTAAAGCAGGACAAGTACTAAGTCATCAAATAGGACGCAAGGCTGCAATGCTAAGGCAATATAAATTAATGGAGGTAATTAAATCTAATTACAAAATCATCACGGATTATTCTACTCCAACCAGCAGACTGTGAGTCTTCCAACTACAACACATAATTTCAAATATAAAGAACTAAACCACTTCAATTTGGTCCCAGTTTAAAGAGCTACAAGGGAGGTAATTAACATGAGCTAGCTATCTTGAGTTAACTCCATAGAATGTTAGACCATCTATTATTTTACAACTAGTAAAAGGCGAACTACCAGTAATCTAGACGCTACAGATACTATGGCTGGACACTTCCTAATTAATACTGCCTGAGCAATCAATAGTATATTTATTCTGTTACCCTGAAAAGGGGACAATAATACCGGAAAAAATAGTGATAATTTTCGATTAACGCTAAAGGCGCCACAAGGGGGCCGTACACTACAGACGAAACCCCGCGGGCCACTACTATGGACAATTAGCACTTCCACGGGTTGCATACCAGTACACAGTTAGACACATCAAAAGACATTGAACAATATAGCTCAAAGCTCATTGAAATTTACAACCCCCCATAATACGTATAGTATCCGCCGTAGCCTGTTCTGTGGTGAGGTGAGACAGACGCCTCAACCATCGCGGTATTCAGTACGTAGTCTTAGCAGATGCTCGAGAATTTCTTCCAGAAGTTCCTCCGACGAGTGGTTACAATACATTAGATATACGTGAACCTAGGATAGGCCTATTTATCGCGGTGGGACTAACAAAATTTGGCAAGGCTATCTCCACGTACGAAGGGGGGGGTGGTAATCAAGGATCGCGTCACCCGACAACTAGAGCGCTCGTCGACCTCTGTTGGTGAGACCCCGAATGAAGTTTCTCTTATTTACTCGTCTTCTGGCCCAGGAATTAAATGTTTTTGTGTGTTGATCTTCGAAGCCGAGTTGCCTCGTTCGATGGGACTTTTTTTTAAGAGAATTGGGCGTGCCCCGCTTGTGAAGTCGCAGTGATTCTATATCTGCCACACATTATTCTGGTGGTAATAGTTTTAAACATATTATAGGGTTTCATTGAGTGTAAGTGTTAGAAAGTGACTTCACACGTTACAGGAAGAATAATTGAATGAAGGGTGACCTGGTGGTCTAGGGGTAAGGTGTCAGACTTCTATGCTGTCGGTCCGGGGCTCAATCCTCGGTCCCGGCACAGATTTATCTGATTGCCAAACCCTTCCTTCACCTCTGACAAGACGTGTATTAATCACAACTTGTGAATGTGGGGAATGCCAGGCCTCCACCGTGGTTCGGATTCCACGTTAAACTGTAGGTCCTCCATTTCATCTCACAATCACCCTACCACTACACATTAGCGTAAGTGCGTATAACCCGAACGGGTAGTAAGACGCGGTGATAATAATAATAATAAAAATAATAATTGAATGCTGCTCGAATTCGCGTCGGAGTAGTAGCCTCTTGTTTCCATTGGCATGTGGTCTAAAGGTTTGGTTTGTTGGTGACGAGGAGGTAATAGTTTAATTAAATGATTTTTCACTCTTCTTCTACGCAAATGTGGGTATATTTCCTCTTAATTTTAGCTCGATGATGATTCCTACTACGTACGTTTCGGTGACCGCATGGTCTAAGGCGCTATTCTCGCAGTAGGCTAGACTGCCGATGACGGGGAGATTAAGGTTTGAAATCTCGGTCGGGTGTACTGAGGGCGGGGGGTGAGTCCATTATGATATTCCACTCTCTCTCCACGCCAATGCGGGTGGATCTCTGGTTGCTTTTACACTCATTAGTTGGATTTCAAGTTTTTAACCTACGGTCTTTTTCAACGCTTCTGTCACACTATTCGTTTGTATGAGTTTTTAATTTTGTGTTCTAGCCACACATTGCTATTTTATATAAACAAGATAGTGGTTTTTTTAAGAAGGGAAAAAACCACCTTTGCACAATGAGACTGGATTTGTATGCAGTAGCTCTTAAACCCACTGGGGGGCATGGGGTTTAAGGCGTCATTCTCGTTTACATAGTGGCTACAGACAGGGAAAACATGGAAATGACAATGAATTTTTTGAAGTTAGGGAAATGTCAAGGAATTTTTTTGAAGTCTGGCAAATGTCTAGGAATTTTTTGAAGTCTGGCAAATGTCTAGGAATTTTTTTGAAGTCTGACAAATGTCTAGGAATTTTTTTTAAAGTCTGGCAAATGTCTAGGAATTTTTTTGGAAATAAGGTAAAGTCGGGGAATTTAAATACTTAATATCTAAAAATTTAAACAAACACGATTTCTCAACGTTAACAAAATGCTTGGTTTAGATATAATAGTCTGCTGATATTGACTTATTCTAAAAGGTTTATTTTATAACACATTTTCCTACGACCACAAATTCAACCAAAAACATTATTTACTGAATAACTCGTAATAATGTAGAAGTTTAGTAGTACTT
Organism: Timema douglasi; assembly: GCA_901482245.1. Taxonomy (NCBI): domain Eukaryota; kingdom Metazoa; phylum Arthropoda; class Insecta; order Phasmatodea; family Timematidae; genus Timema; species Timema douglasi. Next base: position 122,277 of record CABEEJ010002004.1, read on the forward strand.
AGGATGGTTTTCGGAAACATGTGTTAAATGTAATAAACCGAAAAATTGCCATTCACAGAGAAAAAACTGTGAAAAGGTTAGGCCTAAGTACAGATTTTTTTTTAATGTTGTGTGAGAAACCTGGAAAAGTCAGGGAATTCTATTAGAAAAGTGGTGTCGAGGATGATTGGAAAATCGGGGTTCGTATCTTACCTGGATGTATTGATGTTGGGTTTTTTTTCACTTAAATGATTTTCCACTTTCTTCTAGTTCATGTGGTTACAAACTTGTTCGATTCTTCTTATCCCTTTTAGGTTTTAGTGTTAATATGTGGATGGTCTGTACAATTAGTAATACGCGGAGCACGTAACAATATTGTACCTAACCTATGAATACAGGATGATACAGATTATTTAAGGAATGCACTAATATTCGCCAAGAGAGGAATGGAAAATACCGTGACGAGATTGAACCTCTACAAAGTTATTTAGGTGCGTTGACCGCTCGATGTAGATAAAAACTACAATTAAGTCGATTAAGAAATGCCCTTTTCCAGAAACGTCTCAATCAAATACAACCAACAATTTTCTTTCGTCGCTATTTCGGCCCGCTGTACCAACGTCTCCAGATGAGAAGATGACTACTACCACATGCAGATGTTGGCTACAGTTGGAACTTTGTTTAGATAATGAGTAGCGTGAATACGGTGGGAGCTTCTTTTCTTGGCTAATTCTAAGATAATGTACCGTAACTCCATCTGATTTACATCCGTTTTGCGAACAACAAAAAATTTGAACTTGACAGCCTATCAAGGTCTGTGTGTATTTTTAATATCCATTTGGTCGAACTATGTGACTTACACACCCGCCTCGGTGGCCTAGTTGGCTAACGCGCTTGTCGTGTTGAGCTCGACTGCTGAGGACGGGGAGATCGAGGTTCGAATCTTGTTCGGGTGAACTGGGGGTGGTTTTTCCTAAATGGTTTTCCAATCTCCCTCCACACAAATACGGGTTCACTTCCTCTAATTCAACCTTCCCAATTCCTAACCCATTAGAGTAATTAGTACTTAAAGCGTATAACCCGAACGGGTAGTAAGACGCGGTGCTAAATATTATTATTATTATTATTATGTGACTTACAAATGACACTCCTCTTCCCCTTTTTTTATATATTTCTCTGGCTTGATTATTCTCTTTATGGTTTCTTCTCCGTTGATTTTCATCTTTCTCTTATCTTTCGTTTTATTCAACTTTTTCCCGTTTAGTTCACAATTTTGTTTTTATTTCTTTCATATATGGTATTTAACGACTATTTTTAAACACTCTATATCACTATTTACGAATTATAAAAAAAAGTGCATGTGACACTGTTCTTTCTGTGATCGAGGGTTTTAAGGCGTCACCATGTTAAGGTTACACGCACAGCGTCACTCTTTAGGCTATCAAGTCATGCTATCTGCAAGTTACACTTTTGATAGATATTATCAATACCTATCAAATAAAATTATAAAATGCTACTAATGTTGTCTACTAATAAATATGTTTGAACTTTCTAAGATGTTCTTCCAAATAAAATCAACCTTTATGAAGACTTTTTGCGCGGTTTGTTATATTTGCGACACCAATAAACCACATTATTGGAAGCTACAGTTTGTATGAGACTCTTGTTCATGAAAATACCAGAGTTTGGGTGAATTTCATCACCTGATAGAACAGTTACATGAAGATGAAATTAAATATTGTTTCTAAGGCATGGATGCTTCCTTACTTATTTAATTAACTGTTCCAGCAACATCAAATTCTTATCGTACACATTTTATACATACAGTAAAATAGCTGGAAGATACGCTGCTAGCGAAGGGCTGCACGTGGCAGATGCCATTACGGGTCTACTGCGCATGACAGTCGTTAGCCGCGCTTAAAATATAACCTGAGAATCAAACAAACCGTGACGTAGCTGGGATAGGGACAATAAGCAAGGAGGATTATACAGGGATCAATGTAATTATCCTCCAAGCCAGCAACATTAAGTAAGGAGGATTGTACAGGGATCAATGTAATTATCTTCCAAGCCAGTAACAGTAAGTAAGGAGGATTATACAGGGATCAATGTAATTATCCTCCAAGCCAGTAACAGTAAGCAAGAAGGATTGTACAGGGATCAGTGTAATTATCCTCCAAGCCAGTAACAGTAAGCAAGAAAGATTGTACAGGGATCAGTGTAATTATCCTCCAAGCCAGTAACAGTAAGCAAGAAGGATTATACAAGGATCAATGTAATTATACTCAGTCAGTAACAGTAAGTAAGGAGGATTATACAGGGATCGATGTAATTATCCTCCAAGCCAGTAACAGTAAGCAAGGAGGATTGTACAGGGATCAATGTAATTATCCTCCAAGCCAGTAACAGTAAGCAAGGAGGATTGTACGGGGATCAATGTAATTATCCTCCAAGCCAGTAACAGTAAGTAAGGAGGATTATACAGGGGTCAATGTAATTATACTCAGTCAGTAACAGTAAGGAGGATTATACAGGGATCGATGTAATTATCCTCCAAGCCAGTAACAGTAAGCAAGGAGGACTATACAGGGATCGATGTAATTATCCTCCAAGCCAGTAACAGTGAGCAAGAAGGATTGTACAGGGATCAATGTAATTATCCTCCAAGCCAGTAACAGTAAGCAAGGAGGACTATACAGGGATCAATGTAATTATCCTCCAAGCCAAGAAAGATTGTACAGGGATCAGTGTAATTATCCTCCAAGCCAGTAACAGTAAGCAAGAAGGATTATACAAGGATCAATGTAATTATCCTCCAAGCCAGTAACAGTAAGCAAGAAGGATTATACAGGGATCAATGTAATTATCCTCCAAGCCAGTAACAGTAAGCAAGAAGGATTATACAGGGATCAGTGTAATTATCCTCCAAGCCAGTAACAGTGAGCAAGAAGGATTGTACAGGGATCAATGTAATTATCCTCCAAGCCAGTAACATTAAGCAAGAAGGATTGTACAGGGATCAATGTAATTATCCTCCAAGCCAGTAACAGTGAGCAAGAAGGATTGTACAGGGATCAATGTAATTATCCTCCAAGCCAGTAACAGTGAGCAAGAAGGATTGTACAGGGATCAATGTAATTATCCTCCAAGCTTGTGCTGAGTTTTACCGGGTCCAGCAGGATAGTAACAGTTAAACCTGTTATGTAATCCTGCATGCTACCAGCCAGTGACCGTCACGGCTACTGGTTCACAATTTCATAACGCACATACTTACCCCGCTAACTCTTGAGGCGTGGTAGTTAAACCTTGTTGGAACCAGGGACATAACGAGGTTTCCCGAAGGGTCGGTTTGATTTGGGCTTCCACAACTACTTTAAACTAATATAACGCTATCCATTCAATACCAGGACGTACAATGACAGTACAGTTTTAAACTGTACTGGTGCAAGGTGATCTTTTAATGTCTCGATATGATCTCACTTAAATCTTGGATCGCGCCCAATAGCCCATCGCTTTAGGAAGAAATAGTTAAACTGCTTCATCGAGTGACACAATTCCCAAAATATGTGTGTGTCTAAAATATTATTACATAAAGTTATGATCTTGATAAAATAATGGTTTGTAATGTACGATTATGTTGTAATATATTGTATAATGACTCAAATTTTATTAAATGGAATCTAGAAAAACTGAAAAAAGTCAGAGAATTTTAAAATATAGCCTTGTTGGACGTCCTGAATGCCAAACGATTTTTTTATTAAATTTTAAACAAACGTTCCCGTGAGTAAATATGAGGATACCCAGAATACATGATTGTGAACATATACGACGGCGTTAAATTTAACCGTCTAGTTTGGTGTTTCTTGGTGTTGTTTATAAAAGATTTCTTAAACCAAAGGTAAATGCATTTGTTTATTGAATACCTTCTTTAATTATATTCTTATGTGTTATTATGTGTGAAATGTAACTTCCTCCTTATTCCCTTGTGCCTTTAATATGTAATATTATGTTTTCGATACCAAGTAAGAAGAAAGTCACTTTATATAGAATAATGCTCTTACTATCCGCCTGGGCTAGCTACAAGTTTACACAAAGTGAGTAAGGTTGATTAAGGTATACTTTATATTAAATGTACAGTCATTTTCATAGTGGGAGAGTGTGAATTAATTTAGTAATAAAACACCTAAACACCTGGTCGGTATTTGAACCCTGACCTTTCCGTTACCAGCAAGTTAGTCTATTGCGAGGCTGACCTTAGCTAAGTTGGTGGTGCCTCTACTTATTGAGATAAGGATATTGGGTTCGATTCCCATCATGCCCGAAAAGCTTGTGAAATTGAGGCTTCTCATTTCACAGTGATGAATTAACGACAGGTGGATTGGGGGTTGTGTTTGTTTTATAGTTAAGTCCGTGTGTAAGTCGTGTACTAATATAATCAGTCGGTTCAGAAAGTGCATGTTAAAATATATATTGCGCGATTGACGCCATACATCGTGCTACTCCATGTGCTGATGTATATCAATGGATTATTTTATATTCTCGGTGGTTTTTCTCGTTTTACGCAGGCGAAAAATCGCCAAAGTCAACTTTCCTTTTACAAATAACAGGATTTGTAGGAAAGACCAGTAGTGACAGGTCAGATTTTTTTCATTTTTGTGTAAATATACGTCTTAATACTCAATAATTGTATTTAAATTATTAGGCCATTTTAATTATTAATTACTTGTAAATATAAACTATACATAAGTACTATTAGAAGCTTTTGATATCTTTTAAGATTAACTTTTTAGTTAATAAGTCAAATAAGACGTATTCCTAAAATTCAAAATTTTAATAACTTACAATCAATGTTGGTGGTCGAAAGTGGGTTTCCTATTTTTTTTAAATAAGGGTCTAGATGTACGGTTCTTGACAGAGAGGGGGAGAGTTGCAGCCGGGTTTATATGTACGGCTCTTGACTGAGTGAGGAAGAGGGTTGCAGCTTGGCTTGGATGTACGGCTCTTGACTGAGTGAAGAAGAGGGTTGCAGCTTGGCTTGGATGTACGGCTCTTGA